>PJEM01007803.1:0-60819 GCA_004023845.1 Helogale parvula | reverse complement strand
GTTGCTAATATTCTTAGTATAAATAAGAAATTGACATTGGACAGGTGAAAGGAATTTCTCATATTCACATCGAGTAATCAAACATTGCAGTTTACCCAAGACTTAGGGGTTTCCTGAAATATGTGAATTTCAGCACTAATACCAAGACAGTTGGTTTTCAGGGATAAAACTAAAACCAAGGAGCTAATTGAGACTTAAATCTGGGTTCTAAGCTTCAATGCTGTCTTTCTTTCCTATGTTACATTTCGTCCAGGTTGTATGAACAACCAGCTTCAAAGAAAATATAATTTTTCTCTAAGTGAAGCACCAGGAACACAAAAGCCTTCAAGGTTTTTTAGATAATAAGACCTTTTCCAGGCCATCGGGTCATTTTACATTCAGGTTCTTTTTGCCATTACACCATAAGATGTCATCATACCTCAAGTAAATGTAAAATATATAGCAGGAAACTGAAAAAAATCCCTTAAAATTACTTTAAATATTTGCAAGACATGATCCATCTGTGAAGGGGTAACTTGTTTTCCTTCCTTTTTTTTAACAGGGTCATTTGGCTCAGACACCAACACCACCCTTGGTAACTATCTTGTTCATTTTTTTGGTCATAAACATCTCATCAAGTAAATTTACTTCAGAACTCTTCTCATCACTTTAGGCCATTTGGACAGCAGTAAATCCAAACTGCAAGCAACTGATGTGTATCATATATTTTTCTTTCCTTGGGAATTACTAAAAGTAAAAATAAACAACTTTTTTTTTTCCTTTTAGGAGAGCAGTGAGTCATCTGAAGAAAGTAAAGTTAGCTCAGAGGAACAGGTAATTAAACAGACCTTTCTTAACTTTTCAGACTACTTAGGAGTTGAAGGAAATGATGTTAGATTAAATTACCTGGCACAATTCTAAATGTAATATTTTCTAACCATTGGTTATGCTAGCTAAATAGTCCCATAAAGTAAGAAGAGAAAAATGAGTGGGTGAATTCGGATGTTTATTCCATATTTATCACTGGGGCCAGAATGTAGACATTGTGGCTCTAAATGTCCCTGTAGTTAAAAAGAACACACACACACACACACACACACACACACACACACACAATTGGTCACAGACCATGATAGACAAGTAATTGCTCATTTATCACTCTAAAATGTTGCTTTAACAATTGGAGTAGTTCGGATCAGGCAGAGAAAGCTTTCTGGCTAACATGAAGTACCTACTGGGCCTAGAGACCTCCTCTATGTCAAGGATTGATCTTGTTGGAGGAGATAATAGGAAATCCCTGAAGAAACTTTAATAAAACAGCTTCTTTACTAATTATTTGTCTTTAAAACAATCTCAACAGTGACTTTGGGAATGAGAAAGTTGACTTACCTTATAATTATATCTGTTTAATAAAACGCTGGCTTTCTTTCTCTTGTGTGCACACTCTTTTTTTTTTTTTAATTTTCCTAAGACTAAATGTCATTACTTTTTAAGCTGTTCTGTTATTTTGACCAAACTCAAATGTGGGGGGCTCCAGAGATTCCAGGAACTAGGTTTCTCCCCAAAGCTTTGACCCATGTTACACTATATTCAACCAGCTAGAGGATGAATTATTAGTTTTTGTCATTATTTACTAAAGGTTTACAAAAGAACATTCCAGAAATTTATAGGCATAGAATTGAGGGCTCTTTTCTGGAGATATGATTTATTGCCTCCATATTCTCTGAGCTCTCAAATGAAAGTAATAGTTTGAGAAGTGTTTAATATGTGCCTATTGAGGTATGGGAACTAAGTAGATGCTTAGTTCCAGCATACCAGTGTAAAATCTAGCAATGGGAAGAGATGTCATCATTCTGTACTCCCAAATGGAAAGTCAGACATTGATCAGGAGGGACCGGTGGAAAAATAAAAACAAAGTTAGCAAGAGTGCTCTGCTATAGGGTATGGTAAGGAGAACAGATTTTTCCAGAGCATAATGAATGAAGACTCACTATCCTTCCTTATTTGTGTAGAGGATCCAGTTGTTTGACTTATGGAGATAATCTCTCTGAGCCTACACTCAGAACTAAGCTTCTCTGGTGGTTCCACTAGTTGTAGTCTTTTACCCAAGCCTTCTATGGGCAACTCTGCCTGTGAATGAAGTATAAATATGGTTTGGGTGAGATGTATATCTTACTATAAAATTTTACTATCATTTTAGATAAAGGTTCCATTCTACTGGCCTAGTACATTTTCCCCCTAAGAGTTGATGAGAAAAAAATATTTGGGTCTTTTAAAAATCACTCCGTATTTTTAAAATTCTGTTTTAGACCAAACAATTTGATGAGTATTACAAACCATTTCTTTAATGTACAAAAAAAATTCTCTGAAAGTTTCTTCCAGGGATCAGACTTAAAATATGATTTGAGTTTCATAAATGTGATTTCCATAAAGGGTTTTGAGAAAATTTCTATAGCATTGAGTGAACTGTGTCTACATAAAATGGAATGACTTGAGTTTCAACTCCTCTTTCTTCCTCCTTAACCTCTGGTAGAGATGTTTTTGAACAGTAAAACTGACCATGGGTTAGAAGGAGGGACATAATAAGAAAAAAGTAGAAGAGCCTAGATAATACCCTTTACATCCACTCCTGGAGTACTGACCATGTTTGTTAACCCCAAACACCAGGCAAATGAAGACTTCAGTGACAGTGTTGAATCAGAGGAGGGCCCTGATGATCATCAACATGTATATAGACCAGCTGGTGGCCTCTACAGGAATGGAGGAAAAGGAGATGATAAAGAGGATGATGAAGATGACAGCGGAGATGACACTTTGGGTGATGATGACAATGGCCCAGGACCTGAAGAGAGACAAGGAGGAAATTCTAGACTCAAAAGTAATGAAGACTCAGCTGACAGCACACAATCCAGGGAAGACAATACCCTAAGAGGGGAAGACAGTGTCCAAGATACCACCAGTGAGAGCAGAGACCTTGACAATGAGAATGAGGTGAACAGCAGGTCTGAGGGAGGTAACTTTGCTCAAGACAGTGAGAGTGAGGAACATTGGGTGGGCGGTGGCAGTGAAGGGGATAGTAGCCATGGGGATGGCTCTGAGTTTGATGATGAAGAAATGCAGAATGATGATCCAGACACTATCAGAAGTGAGAGAGGCAACTTGAGAATGAACAGTGCTGGTGTCAAATCAAAAGAATCAAAAGAAAACAGCGATGAGCAAGCAAGCACTCAGGATTCAGTTGACAGCCAGTCAATGGAGTACCCAAGGAGGAAAATTTTTAGAAAGTCCCGCATTTCTGAGGAGGATGATATAGGTGAACTTGATGATAGCAACACAATGGAAGATGTCAAGAGTGACTCCACAGAAAACACCAATTCCAAAGAAGATAGGCTCAGCCAATCCAGAGAAAGCAGCAAGAGTGAATCTCGAGAAGAGAGTGAGGAGACTCAGTCTCAAGAAGACAGTCAAAATGTACAAGACCCCAGCAGTGAGTCTAGTCAAGAGGTTGATTTGCCATCTCAAGAAAACAGTAGTGAATCTCAGGAAGATGTAGTGAGTGAGTCCAGGGGTGACAACCCAGATAATACCACCAGTCACTCAGAAGATCAGGAAGATAGTGACTCCAGTGAAGAGAACAGCTTGAATAAGCCCTCTAGTTCAGAAAGTGAATCCAGAGAGGAGCAAGCTGACAGTGAATCCAATGAAAGCCTTAAATACTCAGAGGAAAGCCCAGAGTCCACTGAGGAGGAGAATAGTTCCAGCCAGGAGGGTCTCCAGTCTCACAGTGCCTCAGCAGAGAGCCAGAGTGAAGAAAGCCAGTCTGAGCAGGTCAGCCAGTCTGAAGAAGATGATGTCAGTGATTCTCAGGACAGCAGCAAGTCAAAAGAAGATAGCAATTCTACTGAGAGCAAATCAAGCAGTGAGGAAGATGGTCCATCAAAAAACACTGAGATAGAAAGCAGAAAATTAACAGTCGATGCTTATCACAACAAACCCATTGGGGATCAAGATGACAATGACTGCCAAGACGGCTACTAGCATCAGCATCATTAGCTTTCTTAAGAAGCAGCTCTCATATACAGTAGTCTTGGGGGTTGGAGAATAGGGAGATCATTATAATTATAACTTATTGACGTTTTTATCAGAAGGACTACCAGAGGCCATTTGTTTCTGAAAGGAAATGCTGGATATTATATTTGTTTCTAGAGTGTCACCAATTTACAGGGGTTTAAATACTGTCAAATGATACCGGATCACATTCAATGAGACTGGAAGCGAGGAAGGATGTGCACTATGGCTTCACAACTGAAATAGTTACTAACTCATTAACAGTTATTGAGGTTTTATTACATGCCAGGCACTGTGGTAGGTGCTGGAATATGAAGAAGCTTAAGGCTTGTTTCTTGCTCCTGAGGAGCTTATAGAGGGATAAATAAAGTTAAAAAGCTAAAGAGGGATACATATGAGGGAAACAAGAATTATAGCAATGCAGTGTTCTGAAGGCTGTAAGAGGTATGAACAAAATATATGGAAGCACAGAAGATGGGACTGCCTTTGCCTTGGAAAACCAGGGAGGGCCTCACAACAAAAGGACACTAGAGTTGGAGCACTGCATAAGATTACTCCACTGAAGACAAGAGAATTCTGATTATTCTTGGGATAAGCAATAGTGAATTCTATATGATTAAATATTTAGTTTGTGAAAACACTTTCAAAATATGGCACAGGAGATATTTTGGATAAACAAAACTTTCTTTTGATGCTTTTTTGTGAAATTCCCATGAACACTGCCTCACTCACAACTGGTGATATGATATGGAGGACTGGGTGGGAAATAGTAGAAAGAGATCCCTCTTTGAATAGATAACTTTTAGCTTTATTTTTTCCCTAAAGTCAGTCCATGTGCAATGCTAGGAAAACTATTCTCTGAGTCCTTTACATATGTTGTACATAGCAAAATTGTGTACATAGAATTCAATTGATTTTTGCCAAATATCTTTTGAAATGTTACCTCAATACAAAATATGTTTTGTAATAAAGACAATAATATCTAGATGAAATACATGCTTATTTTTATAGTGATTATATTCAGAAATATCTGTATTAAACAACTCTTCCTTTAAGACATTAAAGAGTAGTTTCCTTTCTTCCATTAAAATAAAAGATTTTCCTAAATTATTTCATGAAAATTTTATTTATAATTCAGGTAGCATTTTGATAAAATTACTTTATGTGTTGCTTATGATATTTCATTAAATATATCTGTTATAGATAAGGAAAAAAGAAAATGAAGTAAGCTCTCAACAATGCTTAAGGCCATGCCAAAAGTTCACGGTGTTTGGGTTAAACATTAGTTCTTGCTGGTCTCTCAGACTGTCATTTGTGTAAACTCTGGAATCTACAGGGAAACACATTTCTCTTATTTTTTAATTCTTTGAAAGAAACTATTGTACGTCAGCACTTTTACTTTTCAAATGTGTCCACTACATCAGAATTCCCCTAAAAATTTATCAAGAGAATGAGGAAGACTTTCTAACCTTTAGTCTGACCCTCTCCATCCTTCACATAAGTTCCATTCCCTCACCATCTCAAAGCTAAGAATATATATATAAATATACATATTTAATATAAATATATATTAAAGTAGAATTCTCTATTTTAAAAGGATCTTGTGAGTTCGGATGCAAGCCCATCCACATACTTACATTTGAGTTCTCTAGCTGAATGGATTAATTAATTGGCTTTAATTAAGTTTCCATGGGTGTACATGGGAGGGAGTAATTAACCTCTTTAGAGTGTTTAAGAAGTTTTGGGACAACTGAGGTAAACTTTGTGGAGTGAATAAGAAAACAGGGGAGAAGCACATTCCAAGCACAGGAAACAAAGATGTACAAACTTGTTTATGGCATGCTAACGTATGACAAAAAATCTAGTGTTACCAAAGCATTGGGAAGAGAGAAAGAGAAAGGGGAAGTGATAAGATAAGAGATTGTTGGAAACGTGAGTTGGGATCCAGTGTGAGGGTCTCTGAATGCCAGACCAAGGAGAATAGCCTTGTTAACGAGTACCTTCCTAGAGTCAGGTTTTGACATATGAAATGCATATCAAAAACATCTTTGACACAGAGATTATAAACTCTCTACCCCCTTTAGGAAATATATATATGCGCGCACACACACACACACACACACACACACACATATCAACAGCATTTGAAACACAGAAAAGCTAAGTTAAGTGACCTACTTCAAAATCCACGAAATAGCAGAGTCTGATTCTGTTTCTGTTCAATAATGAACCATGTAAAATTTTCAGTGAACATTCATGAATATTTGAATATGGCTATCTGCTTGAAATATAAGCAAAGAAATGCTATATTCTCTAGTTTCTCTCCGCATGTAATGAACCTAAGAGTTTCTCAGTCACTTTCTAATGACTTGTTTTCCTAAACCCATTATTTTAAAAGAGCCACATTGGTGGAGAATTCATGAAATTTTTATATGTATACACATATACATATATATGTATATGTATATATATACATATATATGTATATGTATATATATATATATATATATATATATAATATATGTATTTCCAGACCGAAGATTACTATCGAAGATTTTGTAAAAAGAAATGCCATGGTATGTTGGAGAAACTAGCAATACTGATGCTCAAAAAAGGAAGCTTATACTGAAGTCTTTAACAAGCATGGCTTACTGTGCAGAACTCTTTCAGACTTGAAGCCACTGATTGCCACAAGGCACTAGACACTGGCTTGTATTGCTGATCTCACTGGTAATGACTCTAGATGCTGCCAGTAATACTGGTATGGCAATAATACTGGGACTACTGATTCCAGCTGTCACTGCTGCCAGAGACCATTCTCCATGAGCCCTGCTTCATTGTATCACCATGAAGTTCTCAGTTCAAAGTCTATGGTAGATGCATAAAATTGACGGATCCTACACTAAATATCCATGTACTAAGCAAGGGACACAAGAAAGAAAGTATCTTCATTTTAAGTTTCTACATCACAAGATGAAGTTTATCTCTCAACCAGACATGTAAGGTGGTAATGTATATGCCATATATAAGGGGAGGTTCAGATGCTGGGTGAGCAAAAAGAATGAAAAATGTCCTACTGATGCAGAGAAAATCCATGTCTACAGCCAAAGGAGAAGTAATATTAATGCCATGGGAATGACCAAGTCAACTTCTGAGAAATAACACTAATACCAAAGGGAATGTATGGAACACCAAGGAGTTGTCATGAGGAGCGGAGAGACTTTGTAATACAAGGAAATTGGCATTTATTGAGCAGACAGTATGCTCTAAGTCTGCACTAGGTGTCTCACTTTGGGCCAGAGCTATAAGAATTCCAGTGATGGGCTAGACTGGAGGCTATCCTCTCATATATAGTAAAATAACCTTAAAACTGAACTTCATGGAGGGTTGCATCCCTAAACCCCCTAAAATTATTTGTTGAAGTGCAGATACATGTGGGTAGAAGATCCACAATTTTCATCAGATTCTCAAAAGAGTTTATGACTAACCTGCTATAATCTAGTCAATAAAAAAAAAAAAAGAAATAACACTGACATTCATTAAGATCTGTCTGGACTTTGTTTTGTGAAACCATTGTTTTCTGGAAAAACCTAAGTCAGTGCTGAGGAAGAGCTGGAAACAGAGCTTGATTCATGTTACATGCATTACTTGCTATGGTCAGCAGCTAAAGCTATGTATGAAGGTAGATGATGTATCATAAAATATCTTTGATCAAGGAGCTATATATGTAGTTTTAGAGAGTGTGCACATGTACATGCATGTGAGCGGTGGGGAAGGGGGACAGGAAGAGGGGGGAGGGAGGGGGAGGGGGAGAGAGAGAGAGAGAGAGAGAGAGAGGGAGGGAGGGAGGGAGGGAGGGAGAGGGAGGGAGAATCTTAAGGAGGTTCCATGCTCAGTGTGGAGCCCAACACAGGGCCCAGTCTCACAACTCTGAGGTCATTACCTGAGCCGAAATAAAGTTGGATGCTTAACTGACTAAGCCACCTAGGCATCCCAACAAATACAGCTTTTAATTGAAGTATAACTGACAAGTAACATATTAGTTTCAGGTATAGAACATAATGGCTCAACATATGTTGTCTACATCGTAACATGATCAGTAAGTCTAGTTACTATCTGTCTCCATACAAAGTTATAATTTGTTTTCTTGTGATGAGAACTTTTATTTTTTATTTTTATTTATTAAATGTTTATTTATTTTTGAGGGAGAGATTGACAGGGTACAAGTGGGGAAGGGGCAGAGAGAGAGAGAGAGAGAGAGAGAGAGAGAGAGAGAGACAGAATCCGAAGCAGGGTCCAGGTTCTGAGCTGTCAGCACAGAGCTCCATGCGGGAATTGAATTCATGAAGTGAGAGATCATGACCTAAGCTGAAGTCAGATGCTTAACAGATTGAGCCACCAGGAGCCCCACGATGCGAACTTTTAAGACTTACTCTTTTAGCATCTTTCAAATGTATACTACAATGCTATTGGCAGTATTCACAGTGCTGTTTATTATATCACAGAACTAAATTTATTTTAAAACTGGAAGTCTATACCTCCTGAACCCCTTCACCTATTTTCCATCCTACAAAACCGCCCTCCCCCACCCCCGCCCCGGGCAACAGCCATTCTATTCTCTGTATCTATGCATTTATTTTATTTTTTAAGATTCCACATAGAAGTAAAATCATACGGTATTTGTCTTTCTCTGTCTGACCTATTTCATTTAACCTAATACCTTCTAGGTCAATCCATGTTGTGGCAAATGGCAAGATTTCATTCTTTCTTTTTTTTTTATGTCTGAGTAGTATTCCATTGTATATATATGCCACGTCTTCTTAATCCATTCATCTATCGATGGAGATTTATGTTATTTTAATATCCATGCTATTATAAATAATGCTATGATGAGCACAAGAAAGCATATATCTTTTTGAAATAGTATTTTCATTTTCTTCAGATAACACCCAGAGGAATTACTCAATCATACGGCAGTTCTATTTTTAAGTTTTTGAGGAACATCTATACTTTTTTCCATAGTGGCTGCACCAATTTACATTCCCACAAGCAGTTTATGAGGGTTACCTTTCTTCCATATTCTTGTTGACACTTGTACTTTCTTGTCTTAGTGATCATAGCCGTTCTAACTGACATGAGGTGACATTTCACTGTGGTTTTGATTTGCATTTCCTTAATGATTAATGATGTTGAACATCTTTTCATGTGCCTGCTAGCCATATGTTTTTCCATCTTTGGAAAAATGTCTGTTCCAATCCTCTGCCCATTTAAAAATTTTTTATCAAATGTTTATTTTTGTGAGAGAGAGAAAGAGAGAGAGAGCACAAGTGGGGGAGAGGCAAAGAAAGGGAGACACAGAATCCAAATCAGGCTCTAGGCTCTGAGCTGTCAGCACAGAGCCCAATGTGGGGCTCAAACTCATGAACTGTGAGATCATGACCTGAGCTGAAGTGAGACGCTTAACCGACTGAGCCACCCAGGCACCCCTAGATCCTCTGTCCATTTAATCAATTATTTGTTTGCCACTGAGTTGTGGCAACTAAAGAAACTTTTTAGTTCTATGTAATCCCACTTGTTTATTTTTGCTTTTGCTGCCTTTGCTTTTAGAGTCAGATTCAAAAACTCATTGTCAAGACCCATGTCAAGGAGCTTACTCCCTATGTTTTCTTCTAGGAGTTTTATAGTTTCAGGTCCAACCTTCAAATCCTTAATTCATTTTGAGTTAATTTTGTGTATGGTGTAACATGCACATTGCATCATTCTTTTGCATGTGGTTGTCCAGGTCCCCAACACTATTTACTGAACAGACTGTTCTTTCCCCACTGTATATTTTTTTCCTGTTATTAATTAATTGACCATCTATACCTGGGTTTATTTCTGGTCTTTCTATTCTGTTTCATTGATCCACATGTCTATTTTTTATGCTAATACCATACTGTACTGATTGCTCTAACTTTGTAATATAGTTTGAAATCAGGACACATGATGTCTTCATTTTGCTCTTCTTTCTCAAGAGTGCTGTGGCTATTCAGGATCTTTCATGGTTCCATACAGATTTTAGAATTTTTTGGTTCTATTTTTCTGAAAAATGCCATTGGTATTTTGATAAAGATTGTACTGAATCAGGGTACCTGGTGGCCCAGTTGGTTAAGTGTCCAACATTAGTGCGGGTCATGGTTCGTGAGTTTGAGCCTTGCATCAGCTGCCGGCTGTCAGCACAGAGCCCACTTCAGATCCTCTATCTCCCTTTCACTGCCCTTTCCCCCTCTCAAAAAAAAAGTGTTAAAAAATAATGAAAAACATAGATTGTACTGAATCTGTAGACTGCTTTGGGTATTATAGACATTTTAACACTAATTCTTCCAATCTATGAATACAAATTATCTTTCCATTTACTTGTATCTTTTTTTAATTTCTTTCATCAGTGTCTTATAGTTTTCAAAGTATAGGCCTTTTGCCTCCCTGATTAAATTTATTCCTAGCTATTTAATTCTTTTTGATACAATTTTAAATGAAACTATTATCTTAATTTCTCTGATAGTTTGTTATTAGCATGTGGAAACACAAGAGATTTTTATATATTGACTTTGTGCCCTGCAATTTTACTGAATTCATTTATTGGTTCAAACAGTTTTTTGATGGGGTCTTTAGAATTTTCCATATATAAAATCATGACATCTACAAAAATTAACAGTTTTACTCCTTCCTAATTTGGGTAACTTTTTTTTTCTTGCCAATTTCTCTGGCTAGGACTTCCACTAGTATGTTTAATAAAAGTAGCAAGAATGGTCATCCTGTCTTGTTCCTGATCTTAGAGGGAAAGCTTTCAGCTTTTCACCATTGAGTACGATGTTAGCTATGGGCTTGTCATATATGGCTCTTATTATGGTGCAGTGCATTCCCTCCATATTCACTTTGTTGAGAGTTTTTATCATAAATAGATGTTCAGTTTTGTCAAATGCTTTTCCTACTCTATTGGAAAGGTCATATGATTTTTATCTTTCATTTGGTAAATGTGGTATATCATGTTGATTGATTTGCAGATGTTGAACGACCCTTGCATCTTTGGAATAAATCCCACTTTATCATAGTACATGATCCTTTTAATATATTGTTGAATTTGGTTTGCTATTATTTTTTGAGGATTTTGGCATCTATGTTCATCAGGGGTATTTGGCTATAATTGTTTTGTGTGTGTGGTGGCCTTGTCCAGTTTTGGTATTAGGGTAATGCTGGCCTCATGAAATAAGTTTGGAAGTATTACCTCCTCTTCAATTATTTGCAAGTTTAAGAAGGACAGATATTATAGCATCTTTGAATGTTTAGTTGAATTTACCAGTGAAGTCATCTGGTCCTGGTCTTTTGTTTGATGGGAGGCTTTTTATTACTGACTCAAATTCCTTACTGGCAGTCAAAATTCAGATTTTCTATTTCTTTATGATTCAGTCTTAGAAGATGTATGATTCTACAGATTTATCTATTTCTTCTAGGTTGTCCACTGATGTATACTTGTTCACAGTAGTCTCTTGTGATCTTTTGTACTTTTGTGATATCAGTTGCCGGAGTCCTGCTCCAGCTGGCCCAGGGTCCCCTGAAGGAGAGACGATTTTGGCGAAAGAATCAGAGACGAGAGAGTTGAGAGAGCCCCGTGTTTCTTTCTTTCTTGGTCACCAGCCTGGCATCTCTCTCTTGCCAGGTTTTGTGCCTTCATTTATAGATTTAAGTGTTAACATGACATCAAAAAGTGGAATTTTTACAAATAATTCTCAGTGAAAAGATGCTTTGAAAAGGGTGCAGAAACAGGTTTTACAGAGGCATTTTTGCAGAACTACTCTAATTACAATGAGGTAACTTACACATCATAGGATAACAGGATATTCTCAGTGAAAAGCAGGTAACATACACATTTGTTTGAACCGGTAGTAAATCGTACAACTACGAAGATAGCAGGATGTTTTCAGTGAGAAGCAGATAACAAACACATTGGTTTATAACAATAACGCTAAGATTCAGGCATAAATAAGGCTAGGAGGCATTCTGTCTGGTTCACAGGAGGAAGAATGTATTCCTGCTGGTTAGTAAATAAACCTTTTGTCAACCTTGTTCTTTGATGCTGAAGGTGTAAGCGCCATAGGTGCCCGTTGCATATGAGTTTAAGCTGTAACTCCTCTTACCCATCCTTACAATGGGCACCAGTTAGCATATGTATGTGCAGTACTTTATGCCTGGCTCTTGTTTGTTTTCTTATTCCTAAATTAGGCTCTTTTTCTCTGGGCCAGAGTTAATAGTAAATCTTGTGTTCTTTAACCCCCTTCATTATCTATGCCTTAAGTTTGAGCCTTTCAACAACATCTGCAGTGCTTTGTCTAAATTCCTCTTTATAGAGGTGAGAATATGCTTCTTCCCCTGAGGTATCTGTGTGGGGAATATCGGTCTGACTTGGAACATTGTGAGGCCTAATCAATAGCAACAGGCTTAATTTCACATGAGCAGTAGTAGCAGAAGGAGATGCCAGTTTTCACCTCTCATGGCAGGAGCCATGCACGTCTGCCATTTCCTTACTGTGACCCTGTCGTCCAGCAAGGCTGGTGCGGCTCCCAGCAATCAGTTGTAACTTCTCTTTCATTTCTGATTTTATTTGAGTTCTCTCTCTTTATTCTTGGTGAGTTTTTCAAAGAACTAGCTCTTAGTTTCATTTATTTTTTCTATTATCTTTTTGGTCTCTATTTAGTTTATTTTCACTCTGATCTTTATTTTTTCCTTCCTTCTACTAACTTTGGGCAACCAGAGCCACGTGATCAAGGACTGTTGTCTGTGTGGACTGTGTGTGTCTGCCAGCTTTGTGGGGTCGTGGAAGAGCACAGAGCTGCGGTGCTCCCACTGGCTTTACAGAGTAGCAGGACAATGTAGTGACTGTGCATGTCCACAAGTGCCAACGAGGAAGAAGGACAGTGTAAAAATAGCGCTGACCAGCACTTTTGCCCCTAGAGAGAGTCCTAACAGACCCCTGCCCATCCACTAGACACCTTAACATTATCAAATGAATTTCCTTCACATACAGTCTAGGTGCTTTTCAAACTGCTGCTTTTGCACTGGGCCCAGAGCTAATGAATCTTCAATGCAAGCCCTTTAAGAACAGTATCTCAGTCACAATGTCTTAAATGGAAAACTGGCCAAATTTTCAATTTGAGACATTGATTATTCAAGTATCATTTGCAAATCTGGCTATTGTGAATGAGTATAATGAAAATGAGGTAAGGATGTAGACCTGCTCCTGCTTCATTGTAAGCTGTCTACTGGTTCTCAGCCCTGGTTGCACATCACCTGAGGAGTTAAAAAAAAATCTTTGCTGAGGCTCCATCCCAGTGATTCTGACTTAAAAATTGGCCTAAGTTTGGGCTTTGGCACTGGTAGTTTTTGAAGTCAAACAGAATTCTAAAGTGTAGCCAGCACTGAGAACTCCTGTGGTAATATAATAGCTAATTCTGGGAATTTTTGGCCATTTTTGGGTCCCAGTTGTAGGTCTAATATTGGAAACATAACACTAAACAAACTCCAATCCCATTTTATATAATGAGTTGAATTCTTACATCAGTTACACAGGCTTTTCTGCTTCCTCTGTCAACACATAAATAGGCCCAACATTTGAGTAACTGGAGCATATAGTTATCACCAATTTACAGATGGGAAATGCTTAGACAACAAGTTATCACAAAATATGTAAGGGTAATTTTGCTTTTTGGTCAACTGCCCATCCCAAAGCCAGTCAGAATATAACATCTCTTGAATTTTATTCACATTGGCTTTCTATCAGCACTTGTCTTGTCATCAAAATTAATCTTGCTTAAGCTCATGAGTGGTTTCCTTCTGTGCTTGCATTACAATATAACAGATATAACAGATGGAAGAAATCAGAGTAGGAGAAATATCTACAGACTATAGATCTCATGGTGAGACACACAAAACATAAATCCTGGCTTTCCCTTTTTGGGAAATCTGTTTTTGGGAAACAGATTATAACTATTATTTTAAGCAACTGAATATAAATGTAGTGTTTGGTCAAAGACTTTGCTTTGTAACTGACATGAAAGAGACCATTACCATTCTTTCCTGTAACACAAGCTAGCCTGTATAAATTGTAGGTGTGGCAGATTGCCTGGAAGTCCCCCCTGGGAAAGAAGGAAATTAACAGAAGGGAGTGTGCAGGAAGCCTGATTGGGATATTGTTGGGTCCGTGTCCACATCCACCTCAAACAGAACTTCAAAGCTCCCTCCTCTCCTTCCTGGGGTGGTGGTTTCTCTACCCCATCTTGCCCCTCCGCAAATGGACACAAAGCTGGGGTTATAAATAAGGAGTTTACATAGGTAGAGAAAGGATAAACTTTACTATGCGTTAAATGGTGACAACATTAGTGAAACAAAGTTTTGTCCTTTTGATGTTTCACTCCAAGGATGGACCTCAAAATGGCATTTGTCCTTTTTCCTGCCCTACACAGGACTTGAAGAATATTAATTACTCTCTCCATTTACTTTGGCTTCAGCTTCACTAAAGGGAAAGCTTGAAGGAATCAAATGACTGCAAGGGATAAGAAAGGACTAAAATAATGGAGGTGATAAAAGGTGAGAAGAGGAGAAAGAACTGACAGAAAGCTAGAAAAGGGGCAGCAGAGAGAAAGGACGTCCTTATGTCCATGAGAATTGGATTCCATATGGGTTGATAACTATCGTGAGGGGCAAAGTAAAGAACTGTTTTCACTGTCTCCTAGAAACTGTTTGTGTACTTGAAGGGTAATGTGAAGATTTTCTTTCTGGGAGTAGACTGTACCTTCCTGACTTTTCAAATATTAAGTAAAGGAGTAAGAAGAGTGCAGCAATTCTGAGGGATTATGGCAAGTTGATGTCTGATCCACAAAAGGGCAGAGGCCAAGGAAAAGCTGTATTCAAAAAAGTTAGGGGCACTTAAGTGGCTCCATCAGTTAACCTCTGACTTTGGCCCAGATCATGATCTCACAGTTCAAGAGTTCGAGCCCCACGTTGGGCTCTGTGCTGACAGTTCACAGCCTGTTTCAGATTCTGTCTCCCTCTCTCTCTGCCCCTCCCCTACTTGTGCTCTCTCTCTCTCTAAAATAAATAAACATTAAAAAATAATTTTAAAAAGTGGGACATGGGGCATCTATGTGGCTCAGTGGGCTGAGCATCTGACCATTGATTTTGGCTCAGGTCATCATCTCATGGTTCTTGAGTTCAATTCCTGTGTCTCTCTCTCCCTCTGCTCCTCCCCAACTCCCATGTTTTTTCTCTCTCTCAAAATAAATAAATAAACAAAAAAAAAAGTGGGACAGAAGGCTTCACACTTTGGCAAAAATTACAGTTATGTTGTTGATAATTAGGTACAGAACAGGAGTACCACAGAGAAAATGCAAGTGTTTACTAGCCCCAGAATTTCACCCTAACATGACTTGGCGTGAAGAGTTCCATCAGTGGATACACAGGTTGATACCCTAGCCACCACCCTATAAGTATGCGTATTTCTCACAGTTACAATTATAGTGATTTATAATTTTCTCATTTAATGTATATATTTTTAATGTTTTACAGTTTTCAAATTATCATAAATTACCTAACTCACTTATACATCTTCCTTTCTTCTTTTTGCCTCTTACTATGGAAAATGAAGCACTGAGGAGTTTACACAACTATCATTTTGCTGCTTATCAACCTCAGATTATCCACTCTCAATTTACTAAAGACCAATCCTTACCTAAAGCAGAAGTGAAAAATCTTTCTTTCTGGTTAGATGCCTTTTATTTAACTACATGTACTTTTCCTCCCAGTCTGAATGAAGAATCACATGTGTCTTTTTAATCTCCTCTATTGTAATGCACATATGCCAAGGCTGTAAGTTGCTTAATTTAATGGCATGAACTAGAGTAAAAATGTAAATTACTCAACAAGAACAGCAATTCCTAATTTGCAGCATTCTAGAGTTCAGATCTGAGAGCCATAATTGAACAATAGTGTTATGATTTAGAAGATAAGAATTATTGTTAAATACAACTGGAATTTATGTTTACATTTCTTAAAGCAAAAACAGAATTCTTTAAGGTAGTTTCAAACCCTATAGTTCAAGAATATTTGAATAACCCAGCTCTGTAACTTCTCTAACTCCCAGCAGGTGGCAATGTTGCTCGTTGTTGTGGTCCCTCAGCAGCTGAAGAGTAAATATGTCAAGCTCGGACAGCAATGTGGGCAGTTCCAGCATTACAGAGATGCAACCCCTTATTTGCCACTAATAACTTTTCCAACTATTTCTTATACTGCAGTTAGCTTTACCTCTGAAAAATGTAACTAGGCCCCCCACACCTCCCAACCTCTCTCGTGGAACTGCACATTAAGAACAGGGAGAGTCAGGAAGTGGGGAGAATAATTAGAGGACTCCCACAGTGTTTAGTTAGGGCTATTTAAATTACTAAAGAAATTTAAAGAGGACTTCACTACAAGGAAGTCAAAGGACCGGAATGCCACAAGCCTAAGAAACTATGTTAACCAGGAAGGTGGCCACTGCCAGACTTCTGCCTTTGACTTTGGTCTCTGCTCCTGCCTGTGTATTTGATTCTGTCTCTCCCTCTTGAAGACAGGGGCTCTCTCTGTGGAAGAAGCCTGACCTTATATTTTCTGCCACCACAGAAACTGACTTTTTGTCACCCATAGGGAAAAGATTTTTTGGCCTAGTCTAGACCAAGCACCTGTGACCAGTGGAAAAGGATCAACTTGTTTAAGATGGATGTACCCTGATATGGACGAAATAAGTAGGTCAGTTTCTGGAAGATGGGGGTTGAGCTGCAAAGGCCTAATAATGAATCTAGTACATAGTGAGGCGTAGGCATAAGGTAATGGTAGAGTGCACCCATGGTGATGTTGAAGGAAAATGAAAAGGAACATGGATAAGGAAAATCTGTAGAACATGGAGAATGATTTGACAGAAGGTGAAAGAATGCATCAAAAAACCCCTAAAACACCCCAAGTCTAACAAATCCACACAAGAAAATAGAGAAGTAGGTTATGGGGGAAGATGCTGCTGCTGACAGTGACTTGACACAGACCATCTGAAGTGGCTTGGAAAGTCCATGGGGATCATTGTGGCAGATTAGAATATAGGTCAAGCAAGGATTTAAGTTTAGTTTAAAAAAAATTTTAATGGCTACTTTATTTTAGAGAGAGAGAGAGAGAGAGAGAGTACAAGCAGGAGAGAAGCGGAGAGAGGGAGACACAGAATCTGAAGTAGGCTCCAGGCTCTGAGCTGTCAGCACAGAACCTGACATGGGTCTTGAACCCACAAACTGTGAGATCATGACCTGAGCCAAAGTCAGATGCTCAACCAACTGAGCCACTGAGGTGCCCTAAATTTAGTTTTTATATATTCAGATTAATAACTTGGGAAATCACTTTAAATTTAATAACTTAATTTTATTTTTATTAATTTTTTAATGTTTTTATTTTTGAGAGAGAGAGAGACAGTATGAGCAGGGGAGGGTCAGAGAGAGAGGGAGACACAGAATCTGAAGCAGGCTCTAGGCTCTGAGCTAGCTGTCAGCACAGAGCCCAATGCAGGACTCGAACTCACGAACTGTGAGATCATGACCTGAGCTGAAGTCAGATCCTAAACTGACTGAGCCACCCAGGCACCCCAAAACTTAATTTTCTTAAAGCGAGATATGAACTGGTCTCCTTTTTTCTGGCAGAAGCACCACAGTGAATTATATAACCTTAAAAAGAATCCAAGAGTGGCTCTTTTCTTTACAGGAGCATTAGCTCTATTTCTAATAGGCAATTTCCCCCAAACCCAGTGTAACAAAAACTGTAACATGAATCACAAAGATATGCAACACTCAAAAAGGGAGACTAACAGGATCCCTTTAAATAGTGAAAATAAAATGAAGCCAGGATTTCAGTCTAATATTCTGCCCTTTTCCTTGTGTAAGTATAGACAGCATGGAGGAC
Organism: Helogale parvula; assembly: GCA_004023845.1. Classification (NCBI taxonomy): domain Eukaryota; kingdom Metazoa; phylum Chordata; class Mammalia; order Carnivora; family Herpestidae; genus Helogale; species Helogale parvula. The sequence continues at coordinate 42,771 of PJEM01007803.1, read as the reverse complement.
TAAATCAAAAAGTTCTTGATTCAAATCTAATTTGGCTCCCCTGAACTCTTAACCTCTGTGTTTAGCTCATTTAAGAAACATTACCTTGATAGATGAAGAAGCTGTGGCATATGTATACAATGGAATTCTATTCAGCCATAAAAAACAAGGAAACCCTACCATCTGCAATTATACAGATGGACTTTGGAGACATTACACGAGTGAACTAAGTCCGAGAAAGACAAATGCTGCATGATCTTGCTTATATGTCGGAATCTAAAAAACAGAACAAAACAGCAAACACAGAAAAAGAGATTAGATGTGTGGCTACCAGAGCCAAGAGTCAGAAGGTAGGAGGAGGGAGAATTGGAGGAAGGTGGCCAAATGTGAAAAGTTCATCCTACAGTTATGAGATAAATAGATACTGGGGTTATGATGTACAACATGATGACCACAGCTGATGCTACTGCGCGGCGTACAGGAATGTCGTTAAGAGAGTAGATCCCAAGAGTTCTCATCACATGCAGATTTTTTTCTTTTTATCGCATCTATATGATATGGCAGATGTTAACTAAAACTACTGTGGTAATCATTTCACAATAACTGTAAATCAAACCATCATGTTGTATACCTTAAACATGTACAGTGATGTACATGAATTACTTCTCAATAAAACTGGAGTAAAAGGAAAAAAGAGAAAAACAAGAAATATTAACAATATTATTCAGACTAAGAAATAAGAGACAGAAAGGAATCATAACTGTATGCAATGTGAAGATATACTAAATGGCCTATATATTCTATTAAAGTTGAAAGAAGTGATGATATCGTTACTATTGCACTAAAAGGTCTTTTGGTTTAGCAGAGGGAAGGCACTAAATCTAAAGAACTTGATCCAATGCTCTATTCTAACAGAAAGGCGTTGAGCTATCTTGAGCATTGACTTGCTTCTACATCACAATTTACTATTACTGTATGCATTGGGAATCTCACCTGGTATGTGGTAAGAATTATTCATTCAGCCCTTTCTTCAAAAACCAGTAAGTACTTAACTTAATGCTAGGGAGGGTTTGGCCCCATCATGCCTGCATTTCTTTTGTTCAAAACCCTCCTATATTTCTCCTTTACTCTTTTGCTCCTATGGGTTATTCTATATCCTATATTGGTTCCCACAAAGGTGAGATTACTGATTTTGTACCACCCACTTTTCCTTTAACCTTTTTAATGTCTATTTTTGAGAGAGAGTCAGAGCACCAGTCGGGGAGGGGCGGAGAGAGGGAGAGACACAGAATCTGAGGCAGGCTCTAGCTGCTGAGGTGTCAGCACACAACCTAATGCAGGGCTTGAACTCACACACTGGGAGATCATGACCAGACCAAAGTTGGATGCCTAACCAACTGAGCCGCCCAGGAGCCCCAGCCATGCATTTCTCAGTTTTGTGCCTTTCCACAGGATATGTTCTTTGTTTGAAGAACGTATTCTCACTTTGTGCTTTTCCATGGGCTATTTTCAGTACTCTGTACTTCTTCCACTTCTTACCCAGCAAACTCTCACCTATCTTTCAAAATTCATCTTAGTCATCTCTTCTATGAAGTTTTCTCTGAATTTCTTTTGCAAGAAAACTGTTTTTTTGGCTGGTATGGTATCATAGACTATCTTGGTACAGCTGTTTACATGTCTGTCTGTCTCACTAGGCTTTCTGGGCACTAATTATATCTTCTTCATCATTGTATTCCCACTACTCAACAGCGTTTGGCTTATAATAGGTGATTAATTAATGTCAGAAGAAAGAAGAAAGGAAACATTGCATATTCTGGAAGCCTATTGTGTCAGTATAGCCTCTACTCAAAAAGCTTCTTAAAAGGAGTAAGTTAGAAATAAAGGAAAAGAGCAATAGGATATTTGTAGAAATTCTGTCATTGAAAGATTTCTTGTGTTGAATTTGGCTCTTCCTTATAAGTCCTCAGTTGATCTCTCATGAAGGCAGGACGGCCAGGTAGTCACCCACATGTCTTGGTTTGGGCTTCTTAACATTCACAGATGCTGGAAAACCTATTTGCCACCATTTAATGGATAATCAAAGCGTATGGCTTAGTTCAGCAACATCAAACCTCTACCCTTCTAAGTTATGAAATTAGATCATAAGAATACCAACTTGAGGGGCACCTGGGTGGCTCAGTTGGTTGAGTGTCTCACTCTTGATTGCCGTTCAGGTTGTGATCTCACAGTTTGTGAAGTCGAGCCCAGCCTTGGGCTCTGTGCTGACCAGGTAAAGCCTGTTTGGGATTCTCTCTCTCTCCCTCTCTATCTCATGAGATGAAACTCACTCTTATAATTTTTGTAAGGAATGCTGTGAAAGATAAAATTTCCTATAGTCTACCTTATGTTGACCCATAGACAAATTGTTCTGTTTTCATTAATAGAAAATGCTATGTCTCCTGCACAACTGATTTATTTTAAACTTATCCACTTTGTGAATCCTGTAGCCAGTAATATTACTCTCTCCTTTCATCTACCAGAAAGTTTAGAGAAATGTTTAGGGCTCAATATTAATAAGTGCATAGTAATTTATGACTTAGACTTTTTAATATACTAACTTTTCCCTTGGCTTTATTTTATTTTCCTACCCTTACTTCCCCTTTGCTCAGATTCACTCATCTATTTAGTTTTTCCCATCCATGTATTTTTGTAAGCTGTCACAAATTCTTTTATAGTGTCAGGGCAGGGCTAAACTAAATTAAATAAAAATGCAATTATCTTTTTGGGCATTTGTGGTTCTTTTAGGGAGTAAATAATTCGCTACATATTTTAAAGTGTGTATAGATTTTATCAGCAGCCAGCCAATTGCAAAGCACATGAGGTAGAAACTTGTTTATCTGAAGTGTCAAGGACCCACATTTTTCCAATTAGTTATTGCCAGAATTTTGATAGTTTAACAAGAAGAACAATCATAAAATGACTTGGTAAAACATGTAAAAGAACAACCGTGTTCTTTATAAACTCTCTCATATGTCATGCTATATAGCCAAATGACAAAGATGTCACTTACTTCACCCTCAGTGATTTCCACTATATTTTGAGGATAACGTGGATTGTAATACTGGATGGCCCTTTGCAGTTGGGTAGAAATTCCCCATTACCATGAGAGATGTGCCATAGCAACTTCTTCAGTTATTAGACTGCTGTGATTTTTTAAAAATGAGTGATCATAAAGCAAATGCTTTGCCAAAGATTACATAGTTTGAATATTTCCAGTGTTTAGATCCCTGGATAAATGATCCTCTACTGTACTTCTATAGCTAATAAAATTCATTACACACACAGTATTCTAGGTGCTTTTTCATTTTTTTCATTTAATCAGCTCAATGACTTAATGAGACACTATTATTGTCTTCATTAAAGATTAATAAATTGAGGTGTAAATAGGAAAGGAATTTGCCCGAAATCAAATAATGACTTTGGCTATTAGATTTTGGAATTCTAGAGATCATCTCCTTTCCATAACAGCACATTATTTCTCTCAATTCATCCAGGCTCCTTTACTTCCTGTGACATAAATAATCTTGGATAAGGGGAATACTGTGTGTGTGTGTGTGAGAGAAAGAGAGACAGAGAGAAAGAGAAAGAGAGAGAGAGAGAGAGTGAGTGTGAGTATGAGAACTCACATGCTCATGCGTAAGTATGTATTTTGTGCAGTGACTTGATCAGAGTCCCAGCAAGTAGCAGATACACTCACTCAAATGAATTTAACTGAAGAGAATGTAGTAAAGAAATTACCTACAGAGGTACAAGCATGGCTAAGAATCCCAAAAGGATGGTGAGATATCCGGCGATTAGCAATAGTGGGACATCATTGTCATTGTTAGGTCTGAAGGCTCCAAGGGAGAGAGTTTTGTTATCAGAGTCTACTGAGATCCTGAGCCACCTGCTTATGGAATTTATTTGTTCTTTATATACACCTGGTCTCATATAGCATTTCCATGTAATATTAGAGTAATGTTCTACAAATCCAACTTTATGATTTCTGGAACAGATAACATGAGTTCATGACAGAAAGATCAGGTTACATAGTTGCCTGGTGTGCCAGGCATTTGGTATCTTCCAGTCCTGGTGGCAAACCAGACCTTCTCTTCAAAGATGCTAGTGCTACCTTCGCTAATGAAGGTCTTGATGAAGAAGGGTCTCCCAGGCCCTCTGGAGAGTATCATTAGAGAGTGGGTGGGCAGATTGAACATAATAGGTACCTTCCAATATTCTCATCTCTTTAAGCCTTACCCTCATTTCTTGAAATTATGTCAGAGAAATTCCAGCATCTCAGCCCTATTAACTATAGCCATTGAGTCAAGGTTTCATTTAAAAACCAAAAATGCAGGCATCACTGCCAAATGCTTGAAGCAACCCATTAAATTCCAAATCTCAGATGTGTGCATCCATATTGATAAATTTGTTTCAATCCAATGTATATTTCATTCTCCTTGTTTTAAAACCCTAGAAGTCCATTTCTATGCAAGGTCTCTCGAATTGCCACTACAAATTAGTAGACCCTACAAATTTCCTACAAAATACCCTATCATTTCTTTAGTGTCTATCTATCTTTTCTGGGAGAAGATCTCTACCGGGACTATACTGGTTTCTACTATGGATCTGGAAGCAAGGTGGGTGGTATGAGGATTCTAAAGAGAACCAGTACACCTTCTTGAATGAAAATGCTATTGGTAAATTCTTGGAATTATTTTATGCAGGGAGGTCTGTTTCCATAAAGAGCATGAAAGCCTGCTTCAGGTGGCATGGAAGATTCAGAGAGTTCTCAGTACGGTCTGTTTCTGCCTGAATGTTCCCATTCTGTTTCAGAGTGCCATTTCTTCCAGCCAAGTATCATTGGATAAAACTGCTTGTATAACTGGTTTTACAACTCTGCAGCCTATACAATCAGGCCTTGGGTAAGATCCTTAGTAATGTTTTTCTGACAGTTTCATGAAATTAGGAATTTTTTAAAAGACATCATACAGGCATTGTGATGCTCCCTCAAACCCTGAATCTAAACTGAAGGTCTGTATCTCGGGATCATACCTAGCACCAAACTATGTCAATCAGTGGTCAAGGAGCAAACAGATGGCACCCTTAAAAAGATGGATCCGAGGGGTGCCTGGGTGGCTCAGCTGGTTAAACGTCCGACTTCGGCTCAGGACATAATCTCGCAGTTGGTGGGTTTGAGCCCTGTGTCGGGCTCTGTGCTAACAACTCAGAGCCAGCAGTCTGCTTCAGATGCTGTATCTCCCTTTCTCTCTGCCCCTCCCTGCTCTCACTCTGTCTCTCTCTCAAAAATAAACATTAAAAAAATTTTTAAAAAGATGCAACTGAAAAGAACTTAATGAAAAGACTTCTTAAAAGTTTATTTATTTTAAGAGATAGAGAAAGAGCATAAGAGGGAGGGGTAGAGAGAGAGGGAGGGGCAGAGAGAGGGAGAGAGAAAATCCCAAGCAGGCTCTGCACTGTCAGCATGCAGCCTGACCAGTCTTGATCCCATGAATGGTGATATCATGACCTGAGCCAAAACCAAGAGACAGACACTTAACTTACTGAGTCACCCAGTCGTCTCTTAATGAAAAGATTTTTTATAGAGGTAGGGGCTTGGGTAAAATACAAGAGATGGTGAGTCAGTCAGGTTTTTGCAACAGTGAGAAATTGTTACCACTCATGAACTTGAAGGCTCCACAGGAGGGAATAGTGTTCCCAAGCCTGGGAAGGGCTTGAACTGTCTGAGGCTCTCTGACCAGGGGCTGCCTGGCACGTTGTGGCAACCACAGCAAGACCTGGGGGGAGTGGACAGATTAATACCCTGACCTCTCCTCTCACCATTTTATCCCCTGATATGCTGCTTCCCATTGGTCAATGCCAGATGGAAACAGAGTAAGGATGATGCCAACACTATCAATTAGAGGCAATTTACCGACCTTCCATTTCTAGGTAAGACGAAACGGAGAGTATGGCCACTTGAAATATTTTGGTAAGGCAAAACCTTCCATTATATATGTGGAACATATTTTAGGTACACTCTCAAATTATTAAACTTGATATTTTCATCAAAGTCTATTAAAGTTTTTTGGTTAAAAATCTGCAATATTGATAGATTGATATAATCTTTGATAGATTAATATAATCTTGAAGGATAATATAGAATAGAGAGGTAGGAGAAAGGAAATATATATTCTAAAGCTCTAGGGAAAAATCTATTTTAAAATGAGATTTGACCAAGTTACAACTCTGAATTAAACAATCTGACTAGAACTTTGACCTTTTTACTTTTACTTTCTTAAGGGGAAAAGCTTAGGAGAAAATTTGCATATAGGTAATTACTTGAAAATAATGTATTGCTAAATGAATATAAAACAACTTGAAAGGCTATGTATTGTACTTAAAATGCTCATATTTAAGGGAGTTAAGATATATGAGTTGGGAGAAAACATGTTTTGAATTTGATTCATGTTTGAAAAACACTTCCAGAAGGTCACCCTCTGTAATCCAACAAAACCACTTGTAACAATAGTAATTATAATAGGCTTATTGCAAGTACCTCTTTTAAGTCTCTCATCTAAATATAGATCTCTGCTGTTTTCCTTTAACCTTGATTGACAGATACATTTCGATGAGGTGGAGAGAAAAACTGATTTGGAAAAGATTAAAGAGAAAATGTACATCTGGGGTAGCCAAGTGTCTCAGATGAGGAGAGTATATTTCCACTTGGTTCTTTCACTTTGTAAATATAAAAAATTACACTTAATAACAAAGTGATGTCTATTAAAAGGATAGGATACATGAGAAACTCATAAATTACATTTTGCTTTATCATTCAATATTCTAATATTTGTGATTCTACTCAAAACAATGAGGGTGGCTCTGTTGGTTAAACAACCGACTCTTGATCTCAGCTCAGGTCTTGATCTCAGGGATGTGAGTTCAAACCCTGTGCTAGGCTGAGTGTGAAGCCTCCTTACAAAGGTGGGGGCACCTGGGTGGCTCAGTTGGTTAAGCGTCTCACTTCGGGTCAGGTCATGATCTCATGGTTCGTGAGTTCAAGCCCCACATTGGACTCTGCTGACAGCTCAGAACCTGGAAACTGCTTTGGATTCTGTGTCTCCTCTCCGCTTTGCCCTTCCTCTCCTCTCGCTCTGTCTCTGTCTCTCTCTCAAAAATAGATATTAAAAATTAAAAAATATCAGTGACATTGCCCTACCTGCTCATACAATAAAAACACTGAAAATAAAAAATGTGTAGTATTAGAAACCTTTTCTCACTTTCTCCTCTTTTTCAAAATAACTAAGACCTAAAATTTTCAAATGAATTTAAAATTTTCACATATTCCAACTGCTTTACCACTTCTAACATTATATCCAAAGCCAATCTTTTACGACTTTAGTATATTTACAAACATTTTCATATATTATCTTCCCAGACATATTTTTACAACTTTTAATGAAAATCTTGGTTGAGAAAGAACAACAAAAGTGAAACCGAAGTTTAAAAATATTTTTATTAAGGTACACTTTACATACAATAAATACACATATCTTAAGTGTACAGTTTGATGAGATTTGACACACATATAACCCACACTGCTATTAAAATAGAGCATATTTCTGTTACCCCAGAAATCTCTCTTGTGTTCTTCCCAGTCCATTGTCAACTCCCCACTCCACCACAAGAGGTTCTGAGTTCTATCATCGTAAATTAGTTTCACCATATTTAGAAGTTCATATTAACGGAGTCATACAGTAAACTACTGTATGTCTTTTTTTCTCAGTAGAACATCTTTGAAATTCATCTACATTCTTGCATACGTAAGCAGTACATTTCTTTTCATTGCTGAGTAGTGGTCAATTGTAGGAGTATTCTACTATATGTTTGTCCATTTTTCTGTTGTGGGATATTTACTTTGTTTCCTTTTTGTTGTTGTTGTAATTATTATGAGAGAAACAATGAATGCTAAGTGTTCTGGGACTCCTGCCAGCTGGAACTGGCTCTCACTGGCTCACTAGAGTTGATAGTGTATGTTTCCTAACTATGATATTCAGTGATGTTATGTTGGTAGCTTAAAATAGTCATGAAAGGACCATTTTCCACCATAGAAATTGGCAGTTCTACAAAACAGAGTTTTAAATTTTTATTAATTAGTTTATTTTAGAGCTGATGGATAAACATTTATCAGCATTTTACTAAATATATGGTTTTTTCCCCCTCTGGGTAGACACCTAGGACTGGAATTACTGAGTCATATGTTCCAGTTTATGTTTTTCGAAGTGGTTGTACTTTCTCCAACAATGTATGAGGGTTCTTGTGCCACATCATTGCCAACATTTGGTGGTGTTTAGTAATATCTCACTGTGGTTTTATTTGCATTTTACCAATGACTATTACTATGTTGAGTACTTTCTTGTGTATATTGCCCAGCATATAACATTTGGTAACTCTGTTCAAGTCCTTTACTCATTAATTTTATCGGACTGTTTGTATCATTGAGTTATAAGACATATGTATTCTGGATACAAATATTTATCAGGTACATATCTTGTGAATATTTTCCTATTTTTTTGTACTGTAATACTATCTTTTTAAATTTAAATTCTTTTTTAAAAAAAATAATTCCAGTATAGTTAATATGGTGTAATATTAGTTTCAGGTGAACATTATAGTGATACAATTCTATACACTTCACAGGGCTCATCGTGTTAAGTGTACTGTTAATACCCTTCTCCTATTTCACCCATCCCCCTACCCACCTCTACTCCTAACCATAAGTTTGTTCTCTACATTTGAGAGTTTTTTTTTCAGTTTATCTTTTTCTTTATTAGTATTTTTGTTTCTTAAATTCCACATATGGGCAAAATTATATGGTATTTGTCTTTCTCTGACTTATTTCACTTAGCATTATACTCTCTTGATCCATCCACGTTGTTGCGGATGGCAAGATTTCATTTTTTTTTATAATCAAGTGATATTGTAGTGTGTGTGTGTGTGTGTGTGTGTGTGTGTGTGTGTGTACCACAGCTTCTTTATACATTCATCTATTGATGGACATGGGCTGCTTCCACAGTTTGGCTATTGCTAAGTAATGGTGACTTAAACATAGGAGTGCTTATATCTTTTCATATTATCGATTTCATATCCACATTCTTTGGGTAAATACCCCGTAGTCAAATTACTAGATAATATGATAATTCTATATTTTGAGGAACCTTCATATTGTTTTCCACAGTGGCTGCACCAGTTTGCATTCTCACCAACAGTGCACGTGAGTTCCTTTTTCTCCACATCCTCATCAAAACTTGTTGCTTTTTGTTTTTTAGTCATTCTGACAGGTATGAGGTAACATATCATTGCAGTTTTGATTTGCATTTCCCTGATAATGTGATGAGTGACTTTGAGCATCTTTTCATGTGTTTGTTGGCCATCTGTATGTCTTTTTTGGAGAAATGTCTATTCATGTCTTTTGCCCATTTGTTGTTTTTGGTGTTGAGTGCCATAAGTTCTTTATTTATTTTAGATACTAATCCTTTATCAGATATGTTACTTGCAAATATCTACTCCTATTCAGGTTGTCTTTTAGTTTTTATTTTTCCCTTTGCTAGAAAGAAGCCTTTTATTTTGATTTGGCCCCAATTGTTTATTTTTGCTTTTGTCTGCCTTGCCTCAGAAGACATATCTAGAAAAATATTCCTATGGCTAATGTCAAAGAAATTGCTGCCTAAGATTTCGAAAGGAATTTTTATAGGTTTTAGGTCTCAGATTTAGGTCTTTAATTCATTGTGAGTTTATTTTTGTGTGTGCTGTAAGAAACTGGTCCAGGTTCATTCTTTTGCATGTAGGTGACCAGTTTCCTCAACATCATATGTTGAGAAGACTCTATTTTTCTCATTGCAAATTCTTTCTTCCTTTGAAGATTAATTGACCATATAAAGATTAAATAGCCATTTAATATTTATTAAATCTTTATTTACTAAACTCATTTATTTCTGGGTTCTCTAGTTTTCTATTGATCTATGTGTCTGTTTTTGTGGCAGTACCATACTCTTTTGATTACTTACTACAGGTTTGTAGTATATCTTGAAATCTGGAATTCTAATGCCTCCAGTTTTGTTCTTTTTCAAGACTGCTTTGGCTATTTGAGATCTTTTGCAGATCCATAAAAATTTTAGGGTAATTTGTTCTTATTCTGTGAAAAATGCTGTTGATATTTTGAAAGGAATTGCATTATATTTGAAGATTGTTTCTGATAGCATGAACATTTTAACAATATTAGTCCTTCCAATTTATAAGCATGGCATATCTTTCCATTTGTGTCATCAATTTATTTCACCAATGTTTTGTAGTTTTTAGAGTACAGGTCTTTCACCTCCTTGATTAAATTTATTCATAGGGATTTTATTCTTTTTCATGCAGTTGTAAATGGGATTGATTTCTTAATTTCTCTTTCTGCTGCTTCATTATTAGTGTATAGAAATGAAACAGATTTCTGTATACTGTGTTTCCTGTGACATTACTGATTCATTTGTCAGCTCTAGTAGGTTTTTGGTGGAGTGAAAGACTCCAGGTTTTCTATATATAGTATCATATCATCTGCAAACAACAAAACTTTTACTTGTTCCTTACCAAAGTGGGCGCCTTTTATTTCTTTTTTCCATCTGATTGTTGTGGCTGTGACTTCCACTACTATGTTGAATAAAAGTGGTGAGAGTGTACAGCAGGGTCTTGTTCCTGATCTTAAGGGAAAAGCTCTCAGTTTTTCACCATTGAGCATAATATTAGCTACAGTTTTTCATATACAGACTTTATTTTGTTGAGGTATATTCTCTCTAAGCCTACTTCGTTGAGGGTTTTTATCACGAATGAATGTTGTACTTTGTCAAATGCTTTTTCTTCATCTATTGAAATCATCATATGGTTTTTATCTTTTCTCTTATGGATGTGATATATCATACTGATTTGCAAATAGTAAATCACTATGACATTCCAGGAATAAATTCCACTTGATCCTGATAAATAATTTTTTAAATGAATTGTTGGATTTGGTTTGCTAATATTTTGTTGAGGATTTTTACATCTATGTTCAACAGAGATATTCACCTGTAGTTCTCTTTTTTTTTTTTTTGGTAGTATGTTTATCTGGTTTTGGCATCAGGGTGATGCTCGCCTCATACAATGAATTTGGAAGTTACCCTTCTTCTTTTATTTCTTGGAATAGTTTGAGAAAAACTGGTATTAACTCTTTAAACTGGTAAAATTCATCTGTGATAGTGAAGCTATCCGGTCCTGGACTTTTGTTTATTGGGACTTTTTTGATTGCTAATTCAATTTCAATGGTGGTAATTGGTCTGTTCGAATTTTCCAATTCTTCTTGATTCAGTTTTGGGAGGTTATGTATTTTTAGGAGTTTATCCATTTATTTTAGGTTGTCTGATTTATTGGCACACACTTTTTCATAATATTCTTTTATAATTCTTTGTATTTCTTGTGGTATTGATTGTTACTTCTCTTTCATTTCTGATATTGTTTAATTCTTTTTTTTTCCTTTTTGATGAGTGTGGCTAAATGTTTATCAATTTTGTTGATCTTTTCAAAGAACTACAGCTCCTGGTTTCAGCTTCTGGTTTCATTAATCTGTTTTGTTGTTGGTTTGAGTTTCTCTTTCATTTATTTCTTCTCTACTCTTTGTGATTTCCTTCTTTCTACTGGTTTAGGGTTTTGTTTGCTCTTCTTTTTCTAAAAGCTTAGAAATGTAAGCTTGGGGGGGAGGGTGCCTGGGTGGCTCAGTCAGTTAGGCGTCCGACTTTGGCTCAGGTCATGATCTCACGGTTCGTGGATTTGAGTCCCGCGTCGGGCTCTGTGCTGACAGCTAGCTCAGAGACTGGAGACTGTCTTCAGATTCTGTGTCTCCTTCTCTCTCTGATCCTCCCCTGCTCATGCTTTCTCTCTCTCTCTCTCTCAAAAATAAATAAAACATTTTAAAAATGTAAGCTTAAGTTATTTATTTGAGGCTTTTGTTGCTTGAGGTAGGACTGTATTGCTATAAAATTCCCTCTAAGAACAGTCCTGCTGTATTCTCAAAATTTTGGACCATTGTGTTTTTTGTTTTCATTTGTCTTTCATGTATTGTCTTTATTCCATCTCTGAATTCTTAAAAAAAATTTTTTTTAATGTTTTCTTATTCCTCAGAGACATAGAGGCAGAGCGTGAGTGGGGAAGGGCGGAGAGAGAGGGAGACACAAAATCCAAAGCAGTCTCCAGGCTCTGAGCTGTCGGCATAGAGCCTGACACAGGGCACGGGGCTTGAACCCACCAAGGTGAGATCATGACCTGAGCTGAAGCTGGAGGCTTAACCCATTGAGCCACCCAGGCGCCCCTATCTCTGATTGCTTGGTTGACCCATTCATTGCTTAGTAGCATGTTATCTAACTTCCATGTATTTCTGTTCTTTCCAGATTTTTTTCTTGTGATTGATTTCTAGTTTCATAGCATCATAATTGGAAAAGATGAATGGCATGACTTCAATCTTTTTGTAATTTGTTAAGACTTGTTTTGTGGCCTAATATGTGATTTTACCTGGAGAATGTTCCACGCACACTTGAAAAGAATGTGTATTGTACTCTTTTAAAATGGAATGTTCTGAATATATCTGTTAGATACATCTGGTCCAATGTGTCAGTGAAAGCCACTGTTTCCTTGTTGATTTTCTCTTTAGAAGATCAACCCAGTGATGTAAGTGGGTGTGAAAGTCCCCAACTATTATTGTATTACTATCAATTACTTCCTTTACGTTTGTTATTAGCTGCTCTATGTATTTGAGTGTTTCCACGTCAGTTGGATAGATAGTTAAAATTGTTAAAGCTTCTTGTTGGACTGTTTCCTTTATTATTATACAGTGTCCTTCTTTGTCTCTTGTTACAGTCTTTGTTTTAAAGTCTATTTTGTTCAATATACGACTTTCTTTTCACTTCCATTTCCACGATAACTGCTTTTCCATTCCTACACTTTCAATGTGTATGTTTCTTAGATCTGAAATGAATCTCTTGTGGGCAGCATATAGATGGGTCTTGCTTCCATCTGTCACCCTCTGTCTTTTGATTGGAGTGTTTAGTCCACTTACATTTGGAGTAATTACCAATAACAAAGGCAACTATTGCCTTTGTTACTTGTTTTTGGTTGTTTTTGTAGTTCTTCTCTGTTCCTTTCTTCTCTTGATGTCTCCTCTCATCTAACATTACCTTATGATAAGTGAATCTTGAAATCAAGCAGTAAAAGTCCTCAATTTTATTCTTCTATTAAAATATTATTTGAACTATTCTAGAACATTTTTATCTTCATATTAGTTCTGGAAATCCATTTTATAATCCAAAAACATAGAATATCTCCCCGATTTTTAAGAATTTTAATTACTCTTAGCAAGGTTTCAGAGTTTTTAGCCAAGAAGTTTTCCTTTTTTTTTTTTTTTACAAAGTTTTAAACATTATTTTTATGACTACAATTTTTAAGTGGAAAAATGACCGCAACTTTAAAGTATTTTTTATAATAAGTGAAGTGAAGATATAAAGATTATTTTCCTTTAGCCTTCTTTTTAATTAATCATTTCAGTAATATAGTATGTAGACTTGCCAAATCAACTATGTCATTGTTGATTCTTTATTCTATTGTTATCAATATATTTTCTGAGAACTAAGATAAATAGGAAATATTCACTTCTAAATCAACAAAGGACTCATGCCATGGAAGAGGGAGTCAGGTATGTCACATCTTCTATCCTGGGGGATTAATGTTGGTGAATGAATACCCAAGCTTGAATACAAGATAGCAGTAGACCAAGACCAGAGACACACTTGAACCTGAGGGTTCTTGGGGCCTTGTTTTGGAAGGAACTTGAAATACAATTACAAAGAAGAGCATAAAACAATGCTCAGTTGCCTCTGCTATTAGTCCATGTTCTAACTTTTCAGTGATGGCTCTGAATTCTCAAACGTGGCTGGCACTTTTGTCTCTCTTTCTCTCTTTCTCGTTCTCTTTTTCTTTCTTTCAGAGGGAGAGAGGATGAGAGAAAGAAGGAGGGGGGAGGAGAGAGAGAGGGAGAATCCTAAACAGGCTCCATGCCTGGTACAGAGAGCCATAAGGGGCTTGATTCCATAATACTGGGATAATGACCGGAGCCAAAATCAAGAGTCAGACACCACCAACTAAGCCACCCAGGCACCACAGACTTGGGTGGTTCTTAAGTGCGTCTGGTGGCTTCCTTATCCTAGTCAGCAACTGGCTTAGTCCTTTTCTCTAGTTTGGGATTTTAACATATTCTAGGCTCTATGAAAAGGGAAGGACCCTTTTCCTAGGAAAATGTATACACTGAAAATTTTACTTAGATGTTTATATGTTTATAGACTCTTCTTAGGGACCCATGCATCTTATGTGAGGAAGTCTTGCACTGTCAGAATTGGTCACCTGGACTCTAACCTTGTTAGTCTCCTCTGGTTCCATGTCCATGGAAGACCAAAGCTTATCAAGATAGATTGTTCCCTTGGAGCCAACTGCATGTTTACTTTTAGAAACACAGTAGTAGATTCCTGATTCCCCTGTACCATCTAACTCAGGGAAATACAGACCATTTATTTATGTTAGAAATCAGGATGGGATATTTTTGTTTGGCATGGATGAAGTTAGCACTACTAGGTCTTTTAGGCCACAGTCAGGCTTAATTGGACTCTCTCTCTGCAAAGTCTGGATTCCACAGGTATTACTTTCTAGCCTGCTGATAATGATGTAAGACTAACACCAGAGCTCCTGGGGACATTAGATCTAAAAAGGGGAGCTTATCTGCTTGTGTTTATCATTAGTATCTCCCCTTCCTAGGTGGGCCTTCCTCTGCTCTGGTCACTTTGTTGCCTCAACTGCCGTATGAGTAATTGGGGAGGGTGAGCCAGGCATAGGTTACGACATGAAAACATGCGTAACCATTGTGTCCCCTGGTCCCTTAAGATGAACTTTCCTGTACTTTTGTCTCATGGGGCCCTAGACAGAGTAGTGAGGTTGAGTTAGAATTAGAACAATGTCTTAAAAGGTGCCAGTTTATGAGGTATTTGGTTAAGTTGGTTGATTTAAGAGCTAACCTGCCAGGAATAGATGTTAGAGTTTATTCTTATACTTTAAAGCACTGTGAAATCAAATTACTTTAAAATGATGTATCAAAAAGCCATAGGAAAAGAGTAGTTTTGAGTGTGGAAGTGGAGGGTTTCTATCCCAGATCTGTTTTATATGAAATACAGGAATAATCTTGCCTGCAAAATGGGGGTAATCCAGTCTAGCATGTGTGCCTCACTCATACAATTGTTCAAAGAATTATGCAATCTAATAAATTTTAATTTAGAATTTTATGTAAATAAGAGGTTATAAAGATTAAAAAAAAACTGAGAAGGTGCCAATATGGCAGAACAGCATGGAAGTTATTTTTTGTATCTCTAGTCCCTGAAATGTAGCCAAATCAACACTAAACCACCTTGCACACCTAGAAAACTGATTTGAGGCTTAACACAACAATCTGCACAACCTGAACCACAGAACTCGGTGGTGTGTGGCGTGGAGAAGTGAACTCAGAGAGAGAGAAGCCACAGAAGGCAGGGAGCTGTTTTTGCTTGTGGAGAGAGGAGATGGGGGAGAGTATGGGAAAAGTACCCCCCCCCAAAGAAGCTGGAGAGAAAAAGGAAAAGTGGAAACAACCATGAAAGATTGAACCCCCCCCCAAAAAAAAGGAGAAAAGAGAAAGGAAAGGGTTTAAATTCCATTAAGACTCTATAAACAGGGGGAGTGCAGTCTTAAACTCTGCAGCTCAATACCTGTCCGTGCTCTGGTGGGAAAGGCGGATCCCCAGGAGCAGAGAGTGAGATCCGAGTGTTTCTTGGGCCACACAGGGAGAGATGGCTTCCCTGCTGGGAGGGTATTTGGTAGAGGTGGTGTAGCCTCTCCACAGGAATAGGTCCCAGCGGATCCCAGAGAACAGCCACATTTGCTGGTGTTGGAGTGAGGATGTTAAGGGTAAATCCTGGTACCAGATGTGTGTTATGATTTGCCATAGTCCCTGAAATGTTGCTACTACATGGTGAGCTGGTGCCCATCTGCAGTTTCTGAGAATTGGCAGTGGCACGGTCTTGTGAATGTTTCTAGGGGATGGCTAGCACCTGGCCATTGCTCAGCAGGACCCTCCCTCTGCGAATAAGAATGGATCAAAGCTGCAGTCCCTCAGAAGTGAGGGGTTGGAAAACACAGAAGCATCTGAGATAAAATTCAGGAGGAAAGCGCCACCTGGCAACCTGACGGCTTGGTCATGGACAGTGTAAAAGTGGGGAGTGGACAGAAGCCAGAGACAAAGGAGGGTTGCTTAATTGCCAGTTGAGGAGAGCACAAAGTTCTCATACTAGTGGCTAGAGACTCCCGCACATGATCATACACGCCTACCTGCACCACACCAATTGACCCCACCAAGCTAAGCGGTACCATCTAATGGAGAATGGAGCCATTACACTAAGCCCTCTCCAACTGGGCCAACTGCCCTCTTGAGGACCACCACAAGTCTCCCTGCCTGCTTAGTATATGGACTGTATGAAGTGCTTCACAGTTTGAATTCTAGGGGAAACTGATGTAATTTTAGCCATATCTCAGTCTGTTCGCTGGCCCATCTATTCAAATTTTTTTATTCTTGAATACAGAAAGAACCTTTATTATCATTTTCTATTTTTATTAAAAATATTTTCCTTTACTTTTTTCAACTATATATTTTTTATTTTTTGATATGTTTTATAAATTCTATTTTACTTCCAAAATTTCATTTTATTCTATTTTATTGTATCCAGTTTTCAAATTGTCAAACATTTCCTTTTTTTCCCCCCTTTTCTTATCTTTCCTTTTTTTCTCTAATCTATCAAGCTTCTTTCAAAAACCAGACCAAAAACACACCCAGGACCTAGCATCCTTTATTTGATTTTTGTGTGTGTTACTTTTAATTGTTTTTACTCTATTAATTACTTCTCTTTCTTCAAAATAATGAAAGGAATTTACCCCAAAAGAAAAAACATGAAGAAATGACAGCCAGGGACTTAATCAACAAATATACAAGCAAGATGTCTGAACCAGAATTTAGAATCATGATAATAAGAATACCAGCTGGGGTTGAAAATAGATTAGAATTCCTTTCTGCAGAGATAAAAGAAATAAAGCTAGTCAGGATGAAATAAAAAACAGTATAATTGAACTGCATTCTCAAATGGATGCCACGGTAGAAGTAGAGCAATAAACCAGTGATATAGAGGGCAAACTTATAGAGAATTATGA
Organism: Helogale parvula; assembly: GCA_004023845.1. Taxonomy (NCBI): domain Eukaryota; kingdom Metazoa; phylum Chordata; class Mammalia; order Carnivora; family Herpestidae; genus Helogale; species Helogale parvula. Next base: position 25,434 of record PJEM01007803.1, on the reverse strand, counting down.
AGCAGAAAGAAAAGAGGGAATTAAGGCAAAAGAGAATGAAATAAGAATTAGAGAGCTCAGCGACTCATTAAAATGGAACGTCAGAATCATAGGGGTACCAGCTCATTCTATGAAGCCAGCATCACTTTGATTCCCAAACCAGACAGAGACTCAGCAAAAAAAGAGAATTACAGGCCAATATTCTTGATGAATACAGATGCAAAAATACTCAACAAGACACTAGCAAATCAAATTCAATAGCATATAAAAAGAATTTTCCACCATGATCAAGTGGGATTCATTCCTGGGTTACAGGGCTGGTTCAATATTCGCAAATCCATTAGTGTGATACATCACGTTAACAAAAGAAAAGATAAAAACCATATGATCCTATCGATAGATGCAGAAATAGCATTTGACAAGAATACAGCATCCTTTCTTAATAAAGACCTTCGAGAAAATCGGGATAGAAGGAACTTCCTTAAACATCATAAAAGCCATTTATGAAAAGCCCACAGCTAATATCATCCTCAATGGAGAAAAACCGAGAGCTTTCCCCCTAAGATCAGGAACACGACAAGGATGTTCACTCTCACCACTGATGTTTAACATAGTGCTGGAAGTCCTGGAAGTGTCAGCAATCAGACAACAAAAGGAAACAAAAGGCATAAGAATTGGCAAAGAAGAAGTCAAACTTTCCCTCTTCACAGATGACCTGATACTCTACATTGGAAAACCCAATTGACTCCACCAGAGGCCTACTAGAACTGATCCATGAATTCAGCAAAGTTGCAGGGTACAAAATCAATGTACAGAAATCAGTTGCATTTTTATACACCAATAATGAAGCAACAGAAAGAGAAATCAAAAAACTGATTCCATTCACAATTGCACAAAAACCCATAAAATATCTAGGAATAAACCTAACCAAAGACGTAAAACACCTGTACAATGAAAACTATAGAAAGCTTATGAAAGAAATTGAAGAAGACACAAAGAAATGGAAAAACATTCCATGTTTATGGATTGGAAGAATAAACATTGTTAAAATGTCATTATTACCCATAGCAATCTACACATTCAATGCAATCCCAAACAAAATTGCATCAACATTCTTCTCAAAGCTAGAACAAGGAATTCTAAAATTTGTATAGAACTAGAAAAGACCCCGAATTAGCCAAGGTAATACTGAAGAAGAAAATCACAGCTTTTAGCCTCACAATTCAAGACTTTAGCCTCTACTACAAAGCTGTAGTATGGTATTGGCACAAAAACAATACCATATGGTATTGGCACAGAAACAGAAACATAGACCAATGGAATAGAATAGAAAACCCAGAATTGGATGCACAAATGTATGGCCAACTAATCTTTGACAAAGCAGGAAAGAGTATCCAATGGAAAAAAAGACAGCCTCTTTACCAGGTGGTGCTGGGAGAACTGGACAGAAACATGCAAAAGAATGAAACTAGACCACTTTCTTACACCATACACAAAAATAAACTCAAAATGGCTGAAGGACCTGAATATGAGACAGGAAATCATCAAAACCCTTGAGGAGAAAGCAGGAAACAGCCTCCTTGACCTCAACCACAGCAATTTCCTACCCGACACATCTCCAAAGGAAAGGGAATCAAGAGCAAAAATAAACTATTGTGATATTGGGGCCTCATCAAGATTAAAAGCTTCTGCACTGCAAAGAAACAATCAAGAAAACTAATAGGCAACCGACAGAATGGGAAAAGATAGTTGCAAATGACATATTGGATAAATATACAAGGAACTCACCAAACTCAACACCTGAAAAATGAATAATCCAGTGAAGAAATGGGCAGAAGACATGAACAGACACTTCTCCAAAGAGGACATCCAGATGGCCAACAGGCAAATGAAACGATACTCAGCGTCACTCATCATCAGGGAAATACAAATCAAAACCACACTGAGCTACTACCTCATGCTTGTCAGAGTAGCTAAAATGAACAAATCAGGAGATTACAGATGCTGACGAGGATGTGGAGAAATGGGTACCCTCCTACACTGTTGGTAGGAATGCACCTCCAAAACTGGTATAGTTGCTCTGGAAAACAGTGCAGAGGTTCCTAAAAAAACTATCCATAGAACTCCCTTATGACCCAGCAATAGCACTGCTAGGGATTTACCCAAGGGATACAGAAGTGCTGTTGCATAGGGGCACATGTATCCCAATGTTCATAGCAGCACTTTCAATAATAGCTAAATCACGGAAAGAGCCTATATGTCCATCAACTGACAAATAGATCAAGAAGATGTGGTTTATATGTACAATGGAATACTACATGGCAATGAGAAAGAATGAAACTTGGCCTTTTGTAGCAACATGGATGGAACTCTAGGGTGTTATGCTAAGTGAAATAAGTCAGGCAGAGAAGGACAGACACCATGTTTTCATTCACATGTGGAACAGGAGAAACTTAACAGAGGACCACGGGAGAGGGAAAGGGAAAAATAGTTAAGGAGAGAGAGAGAGGCAAACCATAAAAGCTCTTAAATACTGAGAACAAACTGAGGGTTGATGGGGATGGGAGAGAGGGGGAAAGGGGTGATGGCATGAAGGAGGACACTTGTTGGGATGAGCACCTGTAAGGACGCAGGTCTGATTCAGGCTTCCCCTGTACTTAAAGGCCAAGGTGCCAGCTTCTCCATATCATTGGCCAATGGAAGGGTGCACATTGCCCAGGGAATGAGGGACAACTCTTGTGGCACCCAATCAGGAGAGGCCAGCTAACACCTTTGACCTTTCTAGGGGCGGGCCTAAAGATGGAGGCTAGTCACGCCCCACCCTATGTGAGGGTCCTGGGCCCACTCTGTGATTGGTCGATACTCTAAATATTGTGATTGACTCCCACTACTGTCAGTATTGATAGGGGGGTAGGGAATGGATTGCTGTACCTGTGTCGTCATTTCTTATAATACCCCCTTCCTAAAAAAGCCCCTACGCTGCCATGTTCGGGGCTCTCTCCACGTGGCTAGCAGGTTGCTGGAGTCTGTGAGCCCGAGCTTAAGCCCGTAACAAAGCCCTTTGCTTTTGCATGCATGACTCGGTCTCCCTGGTAGTCTCTGGTTTCCTTTGGGGTGATATTGGAAACTTGGGCATAACACACCCAGTGCTATATGGAAACAACCTTGACAATAAACTATAAAAGAAAAAAAATCATAGGGGTCCCAGAAAATGAAGAAGGAGGAAAAGGGGTAGAAGAGTTATGTGAGCAAATCATAGTGGAAAACTTTCCTAACCTAGGGAAAGACACAGACATCAAAATCCAGGAACCACAGAGAATTCCCATTAGGTTCAACAATAAATGACCATCAGCAAGGCATATCATAGTCAAATTCACAAAATACTCAGGCAAGAAAAGAATCATGAATGCAGCAAGAGAAAATAAGTCCTTAGCTTACAAGGGAAGAAAGATCAGGTTCACAGTGGACCTATCCACAGAAACTTGGCAGACCAGAAAGGAGTGGCAGGATACATTCAACAGGCTGAATCAGAAAAATATGCAGCTAAGAATTTCTTATCTAGCAAGGCTGTTATTCAAAATAGGAGGAGAGATTATAAGTTTCTCAGACAAACAAAAATTAAAGGAGTTCGTGACCCCTTAACCAGCCCTGCAAGAAATTTTAAGGGGGACTCTCTGAGGGGAGAAATGATGAAAAAACAAAACAAAACAAAAACACAAAAAGATCAAAAGCAACAAAGACTACAAGGGACCAGAGAACACCACCAGAATCTCCAACTGTACAGGCAACATAATAATAATAATTCATATCATTCAGTACTCACTCTAAACATCAATGAACTAAATGCTTCAGTCAAAAGACATAGGGTAACAGAATGGATAAGAAAATAAGATCCATTTATATGCTGTTTACAAGAGACCCATTTTAGACCTAAACACACCTTCAGATTGAAAATAAGGGGATGGACAACCATCTATCATGCTAATGGTCACCAAAAGAAAGCCTGAGTAGCCATACTCATATCAAATAATCTAAATTTTAAAATAAAGACAGTAACAAGAGATGAAGAAGGGCATTATATTATAATTAAGGGATCTATCCACCAAGAAGAGCTGACCATTGTAAACATTCATGTTCCAAACATGAAAGCACCCAAATATATAAATCAGTTAATTACAAATATAAAGAAACTCATTGATAGTAATACCATAATAGTAGGGGACTTCAACACCCCACTTACAGCAATGGGTAAATCATCTAAGCAAAATCAACAGGGAAACAATGGCTTTGAATGACACAATGGAATAGATGGACTTAACAGATATATTCAGAACATCTCATCCCAAAGCAGAATACACACTCTTTTCCACTGCACATGGAACTTTCTCCAGAATAGATCACATACTAGGACACAAAGCAGCCCTCATCAAGTACAAAAAGATTGAGATCATACCATGGGTATTTTCTGACTACAACCCTATGAAACTTGAAATCAACCACAAGAAAAAATTTGAAAAGATAACAAAGATATTTGGAGACTAAAGGACATCCTACTAAAGAATGAATGGGCTAACCAAGAAGTTAAAGAAGAAATTAGAAAGTACATAGAAACCAATGAAAATGATAACACCATAACCCAAAACCTTTGGGACACAGCAAAGGCAGTTACAAGAAAGAAGTATGTAGCAATCCAGGTCTTCCTAAAGAAGGAAGAAAGGGCTCAGATATACAACCTAACCTTACACCTTAAAGAGCTGGAAAAATAACAGCAAATATATCCCAAACCAGCAGAAGGCAGGAAATAATAAAGATTAGAACAGCAATCAATGCTACTGAAACCAAAAAACAGATCAATTTAGAAACCAAAATTGATCAATGTAGAACAGTTCAATGAAACCAGAAGCTGGTTCTTTGAAAGAATTAACAAAATTGATAAACCCTTAGCCAGTTTGATCAAAAAGAAAAAGGAAAGGACCCAAATAAATAAAATCAAGAATGAAAGAGGAGAGATCACAACCAACACAGCAGAAATGCGTACAAATAATAGGGGAATGTTATGAGCAGTTATATGCCAATAAAATGGGCAATGTGGAAGAAATGGATAAATTCCTAGACACATATAAACTACCAAAAGTGAAACATGAAGAAATAGAATATTTGAACATACCCATAACCAGTAAAGAAATTGAATTAGTAATCAGAAGTCTCCTAAAACACAAGAGTCCAGGGCCAGATGACTTTCCAGGGGGATTCTACTAAACATTTAAAGAAATTAACACCTATTCTTTTGAAGCTGTTCCAAAAAATAGAAATGGAAGGAAAACTTTCAAACTCATTCTATGAAGCTAGCATTACTCTAATTCCAAAACCAGACAAAGACCCCACTAAAAAGAACTACAGACAGATATCTCTGATAAACATGAATGCAAAAATTCTCAACAAGATACTAGTCAAATGGATCCAACAATACATTAAAAGAATTATTCACCACAACCAAGTGGGATTTATACCTGGCAAGCAGGGCTGGTTCAAACAATCAATGTGATATATTACATCAATAATAGAAAGGACAAGAACCACATGATCCTCTCAAAAGATGTAAAAAAGCATTTGACAAAATACAGCATCCTTTTTAGAACGATCATACCAGGGCACCTGGGTGGCTCAGTCAGTTAAGCGTCAGCTTTGGCTCAGGTCATGATCTCCTGGTTCATGGGTTTGAGGCCTGCATTGGGCTCTGTGCTGACAGCTAGCTCAGAGCCTGGAGCCTGCTTCAGATCCTGTGTGTGTGTCTCTCTCTGAGCCTCCCCTGCTCGCACTGTCTCTGTCTCTCAAAAATAAATTTTAAAAAAACATAAAAATTTTAAATAAAAAAAAGAAGGATCATGCCTTGAGATCATAAAAGCCATATATGAAAGACCCACCACTAATATCCTCAATGGGGAAAAATTGAGAGCTTTCCCCCTAAAGTCAGGAAAACCACAGGGATGTTCTCTCTCACCGCTGTTATTCAACATAATATTGGAAGTCTTAGCTTCAGCAATCAGACAACACAAAGAAATAAAAGGCATCTAAATCTAAATCGGTCAGGAGGAGATCAAACTTTCACTCTTTGCAGATGACATGATACTCTATGTGGAAAACCCAAAAGATTCCACAAAAACTTCCAGAACTGATTGATGAATTCAGCAAAGTCACAGTATGTAAAATCAATACACAAAACTCAGTTGCATTCCTATACACCAATATTGATGCAACAGAAAGAAAAACAAGGAATTGGTCCCATTTACAATTGCACCAAAAACCATAAAATAATCCTAACTAAAGAGGTGAAAAATCTATACTCTGAAAACTATAGAAAGTTATGAAAGAAATTGAAGAAGACAGAAAAAAATAGAAAAATATTCCATGCTCCTGCATAGGAAGCACACATATTAAAATGTTACTACCCAAAGCAATCTACATATTCAATGCAATCCCTATCAAAAAACACTAGCATTCTTCATAGAGCTAGAACAAACAATTCAAAAATTTGCATGGAACCAGAAAAGACCTCTAATAGCCAAAGCAATCTTGAAAAAGAAAATCGAAGCTGAAGGCATCACAATCCCAAACTTTGAGATGTATTACAAAGTTGTAATCATCAAGAAGGTATGGTACACTCAGATCAATGGAACAGAATAGAGAACCCACAAATTGACCCAGAAATGTATACCCAACTAATCTTTGACAAAGCAGGAAAGAATATCTAATGGACTAAAGACAGTCTCGTCAGCAAATGGTGCTGGGAAAACTGGACAGAGACATACAGAAAAATGAACCTGAACCCCTTTCTTACAAAAACAAACTCAAAATGGATGAAAGACCTAAAGGAAGCCATCAAAATCCTTTTGCAAAAGGCAAAATCTCTTTGACCTTGGCCACAGGAACTTGTTACTCAATACATCTGTGGAGGCAAGGGAAACAAAGCAAAAATGAACTATTGGGACAGCATCAAAAATAAAAAGCTTCTGCACAGCAAAGGAAACAATCAGCAAAACTAAAAGGCAAACGATGGAATGAAGAAGATATTTGCAAATGACATATCAGATAAAGGGCTAGTATCTAAAATCTATAAAGAATTTATCAAATCAACACCCCAAAACCAAATAATACAGTGAAGAATGGGCAAAAGACACGAACAGACACTTCTCCAAAGAAGACATCCAGATGGCCAACCAACACATGAAAAAATGCTCAACATCTCTCATCATCAGGGAAATACAAATCAAAATCACAATGAGATACCACCTCACACCTGTCAGAATGGCTAACATTAACACTCAGGCAACAAGAAATGTTGGTGAAGATGTGGAGAAAGAGGATCTCTTTTGCACTGCTGGTGGGAATGAAAACTGGTGTCGCCACTCTGGAAAACAGTGTGAGGGTTCCTCAAAAAATTAAAACTAGAACTACCCTATGACCCAGCAATATCACTGCTAGGTATTTATCTAAGGGATACAAATGTGCTGTTTCAAAGGGGCATATTAGCCCCAATGTTTATGGCAGTGGTATTGACAATAACCAAAGTATGGAAAGAGCCCAAATGTCCATCAATGGGTGAATGGATAAATAAGTCGTAGATATATCCAATAGAGTATTACTCAACAATCAAAAAGAATGAAATCTTGCCATTTGCAACTACGTGAATAGAACTAGAGGGTATTATGCTAAGTGAATTGAGTGAGTCAGAGAAAGACAATACTCACATGACTACATATAAGAAATTCAAGATACAAAACAGATAACCATAAGGCAAGGGAAGCAAAAATAATCTAAAAACAGGGAGAGGTACAAAAAATAAGGGACTCAGATACAGAGAACAAACAGAGGGTTGCTGGAAGGATTGTGGGAGAGGGGATGGGTTACATGGGTAAGGGACATTAAGGAATAATTATTGTTGCACTATATGTTAATGAACTTGGATGTAAATTAAAAATAAATAAATATATTAAATTTTTTTCAAAAACTCTCATTCCATTGTTTCCTGGCTTATATTATTTCTGGTTTACATTATTTTCTGGCATATGTTATATTATATTATTCCTGAGAATCCAGTGGGTATTCTATTATTCCTTTCCTGTATGTTGCATATCTTTTTCTTATGGATGTTTTGAGATTTTATTTTTAATTTGGTTTAAAGCAATTATGCCACAATATGCCCAGATGTGGTTTTGTGTTTATCCTGCTGTGGTTCATTCCTCCATCACTGCCAGAATGAGAAGTTGGTATTTTCAAAAACAAGTTTTTAAATGTTCACCTCTTGCTGATTATAAATGTCCTAGGGGGACATTAGTTATTTGGTAATAGACAATGTTCTCTGTTATTCTTCATTAAATTTGAAGATTTCTTTGACTATTATGTCTTCTAACATTTTTCCCCTCCCCAAATCTCTCTTCTTCTGGAATTTTTATTCCACATATGTTGGATTACTTTATAATACTCAATCAGTCACTGAAGCTCTTTTCATTTCTTTTTTTGTCAGTTTTTTTCTCTTTCACTGTTTCAGTTTGCATAGTTTTTATGTACCTGTCTTTTGCAGTATGCAAACTATTTTTAGAGCCCAATTCTCTTAATTAAAAATATTCCAGACATTTTTTAGTTCTAGTTTTCATTTGTTTCCTCTCTCCTTTAGTTTATTTGCTGAGTTTCCTGCACCTGTTTACTCATTTATTCATCTTTGTTCTTAGGTTTTTGATTATATTTATAGTAGCTGATTGAAGTCTTTGTATGTTAATTGCAACATGTCTATCATCTCTGAGTCTCTCTATTGCTTCCTTTCTCCTATTTTGGTCACATTTTTCATGTGTCTAGTATTTTAAAATTTTTATGCTGGACAATGGAATGCTATTGTTGAGATACTGAATCTGTCTTCCTATAAAGAATGTTGGGTTTTATTCTGGCAGAGAATTTATTTACTGGCAGCTCCACATGTTTCTCCTGAGGCTTGGTTTTAAGATTGTTAGAGTGGTTCCAGACTATCCCTTATGCTAGGGTTGGAGTAGTCCTACTTCTAAATTTTGACTTTTCTGGTTGTTGAAGTGGACTGTCTCCCAGCACTATGTATTCTCTGGTTTTATACTCAGCTCACATTCCCAAAGTAGCTGATCCTTACTAGGCTTCTGTGAGTTTGACCATGTGTATGCACAGGTTCTAAATCAAAGATTCAAGAGGACACCCATGTAGATTTCTGGGGTTCCTTCCCTGCCAAGCTCTCTTATTTCTGGTACCCTGATATGCAAATTCCAGCTGCTTCAGTGGTTCCAAACTTCACATTATGTTTCATATGGTCAGCTATTTCATATAGCTGTTTTCTGTTCAGGCTCCATTTCCATGAAAAAATTATAGATACAGCCAGAAGTTGGGATTTTCAAAACTCAGTTCCTCTTTTGTTCAATAAATGATTGAACGCTCACCAAGACAAGTTATTTGGTGACTGGACCATATCCTCCATCACAAAAATATATTTTATTGAGGAGTTTCTGATGCCAGGACTTACACTAAATGCTTTATATACATCTTCTCACTTAAATTTGCAAACAAAAAATTGTTTATTTATTTTCCACAATGGAAAATATAGCATTCTGTATGGGTTGACTGCCTCTGAAAAGCCTGGTGGATGTATATAATGGTTCCAAAATCATCTTTATTATACCCCAAATACTCAAGAAGAGGGAAAGTCCTGCATTTGATTTTTTTCTAAAGGGAAAATAAACTGATTGCCTTAAACTATAATAGGAAAGAAGGAGAATAGGTGCAGTTTATTATTTGTCAAGAAAATGTACAAATACTTTTCTAAAATTAATACTTGATTTTATAGAGCAGTTTTAGGTTCACAGCAAACCTGAGCACAAAAAAACAGAGTTCTCACATACCCCCTCCTAGCACATAGGCAGCCTCCATCATCAACATCCCAGGTGCAGAATATGTTTCATTTATTCTGTACTGCTCTGAAATCATCAGCCTCATTCTAATTCTCCAAACTGGGAGAAACACTTCTGTTTAGCCTGGAAAATCTATCTATCTATCTATCTATCTATCTATATATCTATCATCATCCATCATCTATCTTTCATCTATTTTTATGTCTCATTTTCCAAAAGGCTCCTTTCCCTAACCCTGTTCTCTCAGTAAATTTAAGATTTTCAAACAAAAAGCCAACATAGAAGTACCTAAATATGTAGGGCAAATATTAACAGACATAAAGAGAAAAAAATGACAGTAATAATCAGTGGCACTTCTATATACTAATGACATTCTATCAAAAAGAGAAATTAAGAAACAACCCCATTTATAATTGTATCCAAAAGAATAAAATATCTAAAAAATGAATTTAATGAAGTGAAAGACTTGTACTCTGAAAACCGTGACACTGATGAAGGAAATTGAAGATGACACAAATAAATGGAAAGATATTCCATGTTCATGGACTAGAAAAATTATTTTGTTAAAATATCCATACTATCCAAAGAAATTTATAGATTCAATGCACTTCTTATCAAAACACTAAAGGCATTTTTCACAGATCTAGAACAAATATAATTAGTAAAATTTGTATAAATTACAAAAGGTCCTGAAAAGCCAAACAATCTTTAAAAAGAAGAACAAATCTGGAGGTATTTTGCTCCCTGATTTAGAACTATATTATAAAGCTACAGTAATCAAAACAGTATGGTACTGGCATGAAAAAAGACATATAGAACAATAGAATAGAATCAAGTTGGGCACCTGACTCCTCATCTTGGCTCAGGTCATGATCTCGTGCTTCATGGAATCGAACCACATTGGGCTCTGCGCTGACAATGTGGAGCTTGGTTGGAATTCTCTCTTCCTCTCTCTTTAACCCCTGCACATGTGCACGCACATGCACATGTGTGTTTTGTATTTCTCTCTCAAAATAAATAAATAAACTTTAAAAAATAAAGAGCCCAGAAATAAACCCACACATATGTGGTCAATTAATCTGTGGCAAAAGAAGCAAGAATATACAATGGGAAAAAGACAGTCTCTTCAATAAATTGTGTTAAGAAAACTGGACAGCTAAATGAAAGAGAATGAAAGTCAACTACTATATATCATACACACAAAAAATTCAAAATGGATTAAAGACTCAATTGCAAAACCTGAAATCATAATACTCTAGAAGAAAACATAGGCAGTAAGATCTTTGACACTGGTCTCAGCAATATAAATATATATCTCCCCCAAGTCTCCTCAGGCCAGAGCAACAAACACTAGAATAAATAAATAAGATTGATTACATCAAACTAAAAATCTTCTACACAGTGAAACAAGCCTTCAATAAACAAAAAGGCAACCTACTGAATGGGATAAGATACTTACAAATTATACATCTGATAAGAGGTTAATATTCAAAATATATAAAGAACTTATAAAACTTAACATAAAAAATCCTGATATTTCATTCTGGGTGGATATATCTTTTGTGGGGGTAATTCCAACCACTAAAAATGCCTTTTTAAATAAATGAGTAAATGAATGAAAGGGAAAATAAACTCTATGTATACATGTATTTGTATGCACTAAAAAAATAGGTACAGGACTTGAAGAGATATTTGTCTAAAGAAGACATATGGATGGCCACCAGACATATGGTAAGATGCTTAATATCACTAATTATTAAAGAAATGAAAATCAAAACTACAATGAGATATCACACATACTTATCAGACTGGCTATTATCAAAAAGTCAAAAAATAACACATGTTGATGATGATGTGGGGAAAAATGGAATCCTTATACACTGTCAGTGGAAACATAAGCTTGTGCAGCCACAATAGAAAACAATATATGGAGGTTCCTAAAAACCGAAAACACAGAACTATCATATGATCCAATATTTCCAAAGAAAACAAAAACACTAATTCAAAGAGATGTATGCACCCCTATATTTACTTCAGCATTATTTACAACAGACAAGATCTGGGAGCAACCTAAATATCCAGGTATAGATGAATCGATAAAGAAGATGTGGTACATACATACAATGGCTACTACCCAGTCATAAAGAAAAATGAAATCTTGCCATCTGCAACAACATAGATAGACCTCAAGGCTATATGCAGTGAAATAAGTCAGAGAAAGAAAAACACTCTATGATTTCACTTATATGTGGAATCTAAAAAACAAACAAAACAAATAAAAACAGAAACAGATTCGATACACTGAACAAACTATCGGTTACCAGAGTGAGAAGAGGATTGGGGGGGCAGGTAAAGTACATGAAGGGAATTAAGATATACAACCTTTAGTTATAAGATAAGTAAGGGGCAAGATGGCAGAGAAGTAGGGAGCTCTGTAATTTTTGCCTGCCCAAATCTATCAAACTAAAAAGAACTGAGGCCACAATACTCTGATCTGCAAGAGTGGGAGGAAAAGACACAGAGTCCACAAAGAAGACAGCCTCATAGGTGCCTGAGTGAGTGCAAACTGGGAAAGATAAAAAGGGGCCTGACCCGGAGGCTCAGAAGGGAGGGTGCTCCCCTCTGAGCAGAGCCATGGCGAGACCAGGGGAAGAGAAAGAGAGCCTGAAAATGCTCATGGAGCAGTCTCTAGAGAAGAGAAAAACCTCGGCCAGGTAAGAGAGGAATCCTATCATTCCATTTATAACCGAGGGGCGCGGGGAGAGAGATACTTTCTTTAGCTGTGGTGTTTTCCTTGGGCTCAAGGCCCCAATCCAAAGTGGTGCCAGGAGAAACTGCTCCCATACTCCCCCTACTCTATCCCTGGCTAGGAAGCTGCCCGCCTTCGGGAGTACACCTCTACTCGGGTGGTAGCATTAAAATGCGTGGACTGAGATTTGGAAACGAGGCCAGGCTTGGAAAATACAATTTTGCCTGCCCGCTGCACAGGGAGTTCGAACCAAAAAAAAAGTGGGTTGAAAGGCGTGGCACGAGGAGGAATTGGGGTGCCACCATTCTTCTCCCCACAACCACCAAGTGGGGGCCTCAGGGAGCAGCCCTTGGACCCACAGTGGAGGCAAGACCTACCTACAACACCACACCCATCTGCACTATAGAGCTGACTTTTTTCTTTCTTTTTTTTTCTCCTTTCCCCCCTGGAGCCTGGGAAAGACCAACATTGATGCAATGCCATGATTAGATCAATTCTTGCTATTCAGATATATTTTCTCTTCTCTCATTCTTATCTCTCCCCTCAGTGGACTGGACATTGGTTCCCTGAAACAGTCATACTTAATCCATTCTCTTGATGCTACCATCTTTTCTCTCTCTGGAATAATCAGATTATATAGCTTCTTCATGTAATATTACCTTCATTTTTTTTTCTCCTCAACTCCTACCATACTCTCTTCTTTCTCTCATTGAATTAATCCTTTTAGTCTCTCTGCTTGGTCAATGTTCAATTTCACTTTCTCCACACCCCTATCACTTCTCTCTTTGTAGATGCTCTTCCAACAGCACTGCCTCCACCCTACTCTTTATTTGTAGCTGGGATTTCTGGTCTTATGGTTTGAGACTGTCCCTTGTCTTTTGTTGTTTTTATCCCCCCCCCCATTTTTTCTTTTCTTTTTTTCCCCCCTTTTGGTTTGCTTGTTTGTTTGATTTGTGCGTTTGTGCGCTTTTGTTCCCTGTGTGTTTGTCTATCTGTTTTCCTTTTCAGGGCTACCTCAAGAAACAAGCCAAAGTACACATGGTGGAGAGTCCCAAATATCACTGACTAAGGAAATAAAATAACCAAAGGCACGAGAGAAACCAAGAGACACCATTAAAAGAACACTTCCTGAATGGACATGCCCTGGACAGTCAATGAGCCTCCTTTAATATAGCAATACTCATGGGTGCAGAGTGCATAACAAGCTTTTAAAACTGACAAGAGACAGCAAGCTAGCCAAAATGATGAAATGGAAGAACTCTCTTCTAAAGAAATTCCAAGAAGAAGCTACAGCTACAGAACAGCTCAAAACAGGTATAAGCAATATAATGGAGCAAGAATTTAGAACAATTGTCATAAAATTAATTGCTGGGCTTGATAAAAGCATGTAAGATATCAGAGAAGCTATTGATACAAAGACTAGGGACCTTAAAAACAACTGTGATGAGTTAAAAAAAAAAAAAGATGCTATAAATGAGGTGCATAATAAAATGGAGGCTGCCACTGCACGGATTGAAGAGGCAGAAAGGAGAAGGGGTGAATTAGAAGATACAGTTATAGAAAAAGAGGAAGACTAGAAAAAGAGAGAAATTGATCCAGGAGTAGGAAAGGAGAATTCGAGTACTGAGTGATACAATCAAATGGAATAATGTGCATATCATAGGAATTCCTGAAGAAGAAGTAATAGAAAAAGGTCTCGAAGGGATGCTTGATCAAATTATAGCTAAGAACTTCCCCAATCTGGGGAAGGCAATGGACATTGAAATCCAAAAAGCACAGAGAAGTCCCCTCAGACATAACTGGAATCGAACTTTGGCACGACATATCATAGTGAAACTGGCAATCTATAAGGATAAAGACAGAATTCTGAAAGCAGCCAGGGATAAAAGGGTCCTAACATACAAAGGGAAACCTATCAGAGTGGTTACAGACCTATGCACTGAAACTTGGCAGGCCAGAAAGGAATGTGATGAACAGAAAAAATATGCAGCCAAGAATCCTTTATTCAGCAAGCCTATAATTCAAAATAGAAGGAGAGATAAAGGTTTTCCCAAATAAACAAAAATTGAGAGAAAAAATTCATCACCACCAAACCAGTCCTACATGAAATCCTAAGAGGGACTCTATGAGGAAAATGTTGCAAGGAATACAAGGTACCAGAGACACCACTACAAGCCTGAACCCTACAGAGAACACAGTGAATCTAAACCCACATTTTTCAATAATAACACTGAATGTAAATGGACTGAATGCTCCAACCAAATGACACAGGGTAGCAGAATGGATAAAAAAAACAAAATTCATCTATTTACTATTTACAAGAGACTCATTGTAGACCTGAAGACACCTTCAGATTAAAAGTAAGGGGATGAAAAAATATCTATAATGCGACTGGAAGTCAAAAGAAAGCCAGAGTAGCCATACTTATATTGGACAAACTAGACTTTAAAGTAAAGGCAGTAGCAAGAGATGAAGAAGGGCATTATATAATAATTACAGGGTCTACCCAGCAGGAAGAGCTATAAATTATAAACATCTACGCACCAAATTCAGAAGCACCCAAATACATACAATTAATCACAATTCTTATTGATAAGAATGTGCTAATTGCAGGGGATTTTAATACTCACTTACAGCAATGGATAGATCAACCAGACAGAAAATCACTAAAGAAACAATGGACCTGAATGACACATTGGAATAGATGGAATTGATAGATATATTTAGAACTCTATATCCTGAGGCTAGGGAATTCACTTTCTTCTTGAGTGTCATAGCACATTCTCCAGGATAGATCACATATAGGTCATAAAGCAGCCCTCCATAAATATAAATTAATTGAGATCATACCATGCACATTTTCAGATCACAATTCTATGAAACTTGAAATCAGTCACAGGAAAAAGTCTGGAAAACCTCCAAAGACATGGAGGTTAAAGACCACCCTTCTAAAGAATGACTGGGCCAATCAGGAAATTAGAGAAGCAATTTAAAAAATATATGGAAACAAATGAAAATGAAAATGCAACAATCTAAACTCTCTGGGATGGAGGCAGTCCTAAGAGGAAAGTATACTGTAATCCAGGCCTATTTCAAGAAACTAGAAAAAGTGCAAATTCAAAATCTAACAGAGCACCTAAAGGACCTAGAAGGGAAGGATCAAGAGCACCCCAAACCCAGCAAAAGAAGAGAAATAATAAAGATCAGGGAAGAAATAAATAATATAGATCCTCCCCCCCAAAAACTAGTTGAACAGATCAATGAAACCAAGAGTTGGTTTTTGGAAAAAATAAACAAAATTGATAAACCTCTAGCTAGGCTCCTCAGAAAGAAAAGAGAGAAAACCCAAATAGACAAAATCATGAATGAAGATAGATCTATTATAACCAATCCCTCAGACACAAGCAATCCTCAGGAAATAATATGAAAAGTTATATGCCAACAAACTGGACAATCTAGAAGAAATGGACAAAATTCTTAACACACATGCACTACCAAAATTCAAATGGGAAGAGAGAGAAAATCTGAACAGATCCATAACCAGTGAAGAAATAGAATCAGTTATCAAAAATATCCCAACGAATAAGAGCCCGGGCCAATGGCTTCACTGGGGAATTCTACCAGACATTTAAAGCAGAATTAATACCCATTATTCTCAAGCTATTCCAAAAAAAATAGAAATAGAGGGAAAATTTCCAGACTCATTCTACAAAGCCAGCATCACTTTGATTCCCAAACCAGAGACCCAGCAAAAAAAAAAGAGAACTATAGGCCAATATCCTTGATGGACATCAATGCAAAAATACTCAACAAGACACATGTAAATCGAATTCCACAGCATAGAAAAAGAATTATCCACCATGATCAAGTGAGATTCACTCCTGGGTTACAGGGCTGGTTCAATATTCGCAAATTCATCAATGTGATACATCACATTAACAAAAGAAAATATAAAAGCCATATGATCCTGTCGATAGATGCAGAAAAAGTATTTGACAAAAATATAGCATCCTTTCTTAATAAAGGTCCTCGAGAAAGTCGGGATAGAAGGAACTTCCTTAAACATCATAAAAGCCATTTATGAAAAGCCCACAGCTAGTATCATCCTCAAATGGAGAAAAACTGAGAGCTTTCCCCCAGAGATCAGGAACACAACAAGGATGTCCACTCTCACCACTAGTGTTTCACACAGTGCTGGAAGTCCTAGTGTCAGCAATCAGACAACAAAAGGAAATAAAAGGCATCAGAATCAGCAAAGAAGAAGTCAAACTTTCACTTTTTGCAGATGACATGACTCTGTATGGAAAACCCAATCGACTCCACCAGAAGCTTTCTAGAACTAATTCATGAATTCAGCAAAGTTGCAGGGTACAAAAGCAATGTACAGAAATCAGTTGCAATTTTTCACACCAATAATGAAGCAACAGAAAGAAAAATCAAGAAACTGATCCCATTCACAATTGCACAAAAAACCATAAAATACCTAGGAATAAATCTAACCAAAGATGTAAAAGACCTGCACAATGAAAACTATAAAAAGCTAATGAAAGAAATTGAAGAAGACACAAAGAAATGGAAAAACATTCCATGCTCATGGATCGGAAGAATAAACATTGTTAAAATGTCATTATTACCCATAGCAATCTACACATTCAATGCAATCCCAAACAAAATTGCGCCAACATTCTTCTCAAAGCTAGAACAAGCAATTCTAAAATTTATATGGAACCACAAAAAACCCCGAATAGCCAAACTAATATTGAAGAAGAAAACTCAAACGGGAGGCATCACAATCTCAGACTTTAGCCTCTACTACAAAGCTGTCATCATCAAGACAGTATGGTATTGGCACAAAAACAGACACACAGACCAATGGAATAGAATAGAGAACCCAGCACTGGGCCCACAAATGTATGGCCAATTAATTTTTGACAAAGCAGGAAAGAGTATCCGATGGAAAAAAGACTGCCTCTTTAGCAGGTGTTGATGGGAGAACTGGAGAGCAACATGCAGAAGAATGAAACTAGAACACTTTCCTACATCACACACAAAAATAAACTCAAAATGGATGAAGGACCTGAATGTGAGACAGAAAGTCATCAAAACCCTTGAGGAGAAAGCAGGAAACAGACTCCTTGACCTCAAACGCAACAATTTCCTACCCGACACATCTCCAAAGGAAAGGGAATCAAGAACAAAAGAACTATTGTGATATTGGGACCTCATCAAGATTAAAAGCTTCTGCATGGCAAAGGAAACAATAAAAAAAAAAAAACGAATAGGCAACCGACAGAATGGGAAAAGATAGTTGCAAATGACATATCAGATAAAGGGCTAGTATCCAAAATATACAAGGAACTCACCAAACTCCACACCCGAAAAACAAATAATCCAGTGAAAAAATGGGCAGAAGACATGAATAGACACTTCTCCAAAGAGGACATCCAGATGGCCAACAGGCAAATGAAACGATGCTCAGCATCACTCATCATCAGGGAAATACAAATCAAAACCACACTGAGCTACCACCTCATGCCTGTCAGAGTGGCTAAAATGAACACATCAGGAGACTATAGATGCTGGTGAAGATGTGGAGAAATGGGCACCATCCTACACTGTTGGAATGTAAACTGGTATCATCCCTCTGGAAAACAGTATGGAGGTTCCTCAAAAAATTATCACTAGATCTCTGCTATGATTTACCCAAGAGATACAGAAGTGCTGATGCATATGGGCACATGTACCCCAATGTTCACAGTGGCACTTTCAACAATAGCCAAAAATGGAAAGAGCCTACATGTCCATCAATTTATGAATTGATCAAGAAGATGTGGTTTATCTATACAATGAAATACTACATGGCAATGAGAAAGAATGAAATCTGACCATTCATGGCAATGTGGATGGAACTTGAGGTTGTCATGCTAAGTGAAATAAGTCAGGTAGAGAAGGACAGATACCATATGTTTTCACTCATAAGTCTAACAGGAGAAACTTAACAGAGGACCATTGTGGGGAAGGGGGAGAAAAGAGGTAGGAAGAGGTAGGGAGGCAAATCAGGAGAGACTCTTGAATACTGAAAACAAACTGAGGGCTGAAAGGGGAGAGGGTAAGGGGAATGGGGATGTACATGGAGGAGGGCACTTGTGGGGAAGAGCACTGGGTGTTATATGGAAACCAACTTGACAATAAACTATAAAAAATATAAGATAAGTCGTGGGGATGTAATGTACAACATGGGGAATAAAGTTAATATTGCAATAACTTTGTATGGTGATAGTCGCTAGACTTAGGAAATCACTGAATAATGTATATTGATATATAAATATCAAATAACTATGATATATACCTGAGACAAATTGTACAGTATATCAATTATACTTCAATTAGAAACTTTTTTTTAAGAGAGAAAAAAAAGAATACACATTGTTAAATGTCTGTTTTATGCACCAGGTAAGATTCTCTCCAAGACAAGAGGATATCTGGTTCATAGATTATGCTTTTCTAACAATACACTGCACACATGAAAGGTGCTCAAAGATGCTGTGTTAGATTCCTAGGGCTGTTGTAACAAGTGACCACAAAGTGGGTACAACAACAAATTATTTTTCACAGTTCTAAAGGCCAGATGTCTAAAATCAAGGCATTCCTTCTGAACGCTCTAAGAGAGAACCCTTGTTAGCCTCTTTCAGTTTCTCCTGACATTTTTTGGCCTGTGTTTGAATAACTCCAACGTCTGCTTACATGTTCATATAGCCTTCTCCTCATCTCTCTCTGTCTTCTCTTCTGTGTTTTATTTATTTAAAAAAGTTTTTTTTTTTTACATTTATTGCTAAAAGAGAGAGACAGTGCACAAGTAGGGGAGGGGCAGAGAGGCAGGGAAACACAGAAGCAGGATTCAGGTTCTAAGCTGTCAGCACAAAGCCTGATGTAGGGCTTGAACACATGAACTGCAAGATCATGACCTGAGCCAAAGTCAGATGCCTAACCGACTGAGCCAGGTAGGTGCCCCTTCTCTTCTGTGTTTTTAAAGGACATCTGTCATCAGATTTAGGGTGCACACAGATCATCCAAGATTATCAGTAGAGACCTTTTCCCAAATAAGACCACATTCATAGGTTCTGGGTGGATATATCTTTTGTGGGGGCCACAATTCTAATCACTAAAAATATTTTTTAAAATGAATGGGTAAATGAATAAAAGGGAAAATATACTCGGTGTATACATGTTTGTATGCACAAAAGATGAGGACAAGAAATACTGTTTTGTCTTTACATCTTTATTACCTTCTATTTGTAAGTTCACTCTGTAGATAATACATCTTGTATCGACAACAGCTGCTTGTTGCTCTGCATGTTGACAGAATTCTGTTATGTTAAATAACAGCAGTTCAAAACTTAAAGTTGTTAAATGAAAAGACACAGTTAGGAAATGTATATAATCTATATAACTATACTGCTTTCTTTTATGACATGATTTTTTAAAGTATGTTTTAAAATACATTTCATGTATGGAACCACAAAAGACCTTGTAGCCAACCAATCCTGAGCAGAAGAACAAACCTGGAGGTCCCACAATTTCAGATTTCAAGATGTATTACAAAGTTGTAGTAAACAAAACAGAATGATACTTGCACAAAAACAGACACACTGATCAATGGAACAGATTAGAGAGCCCAGAAATGAACCTACGATTATGTGGTCAATCAATCTATGACAAAGGAGGCAAGAATATACAAAGGGAAAAAGACAGTCTTTTTAATAAATGGTGCTGGGAAAACTCAACAGCTACATGCAAAAGATAAAAACTGGACCACTTTCTAAAACTATACACAAAAATAAACTCAAAATAGAGGACCTAAATGTGAGACCTGAAACTATAACTCCTAGGAAAGAAAACACAGGCAATAATTTCTTTGACATCATCTGGAACAGAATTTTTCTAGATATGTCTCCTAAGGCAAGGGAAACAAAAGCAAAAATAAACCACTGTGATCACATCAAAATAAGGAAACCATCAACAAAACAAAAAGGCAACTTTACTGAATGGGAGAATTATGTATCTAATCAGGAGCTAATTTCCAAAAAATATAAAGAACTTATACAACTCAACACCAAAAACAGAAACAGACCAATTAAAATATGGAGAGAGGACATGAATAGACATTTTTCTAAGAAGACATCCAGATGGCCAACAGACACATAAAAAGATGCTCAAATTCACTAATCATCAGAGAAATGCAAATCAAAACCACAATGAGATACCACCTCATACCTGTTAGAATGACTAGAATAAAAAATAAAAGAACTTGCCAACAAGTGTTGGCAAGGATGCAGAGATAAAGGAACTCTCGTGCACTGTTGGTGGAAATGTAAACTGGCACAGCCACTGTGGAAAAAGTATGGCGTGGTGGTACCTCAAAAAATTAAAATATCACATGATCCAATAATTCTACCACTTGGTATTTAAGCAACAAAAATGAAAACAGTAATTCAAAAAAACACATGTTCCAGGGGCACCTGGGTGGTTCAGTTGGTTAAGCATCTGACTTTGTCTCAGGTCATGATCTTGTGGTCCATGGGTTCAAGTCCCCCATCAGGCTCTGTGCTGACAGCTCAGAGCCTGCAGCCTGCTTTGGATTCTATGTCTCCCCCTCTCTCTGCCCCTCCCCTGCTCATACTCTGCCCCCCTCTCTCTTTCTCTCTCAAAAATAAATATTTAAAAAAATACAGGTTCCCCTATGTTTACTGTAGCCTTATTTACAACAGCCAAGATATAGAAACAACCCAAGTGTCCATTGATATTTGAATGGATAAAGATGAGGTGTACACACACACACACACACACACACAAAATGTAATGTTATACAGCTCTCATAAAATAGGAGATCTTGTCATTGGTGACAACATAGTTGGACCTAGAGGGTATTCTGCTAAGTGAAAAAAAGTCAATGGAAAAAACAAATACTATACAATTTCTCATATGTAAAATCCAAAAAGACTAATGAACAAACAAACAGAAAACAGCATCAGACACATAAATACAGAGAACAAACTGAAGGACACCAGGGGAAAGAGGGATGGCAGATGGGCAAAATGCATAAATAGAGTAGGATATACAGGCATCCAGTTATGGAATAAGTCATAGGAATAAAAGGTACAATGTATGTAACATAATCAATGATACTGTGACAGCACTGTATGATGACAGAGCACAGTTATACTTGTGGAAAGCACAGCATAATGCATGGAGATGTTGAATCACTGTTACATACCTGAAACTAATATAACATCATGTGTTAGCTATACTCAAATAAAACAGAGGACCATAGGGAGGGGAAGGGGGAAAGAGAGCTGGGGAGAGAGAGGGACACAAATCATGAGAGACTATTGAATACTGAAAACAAAAGGGAGGGTTGAAGGGGGAGGGGGAGGGGAGGAAGGGGGTGATGGTCATGGAGGGGGGCACTTGTGGGGAGAAGCACTGGGTGTTATATGGAAACTAATTTGACAATAAACTATTATAAATTAAAAAAAAGAAAATATATATCGAGGCAAAACTTTTTAAGAACAAAATATGCCTTTAAAAAATTTTAAAACAACAAAAATCTACTTCTTCTGTGCTCTTCCTTCTCTCTCCTCAAGACACAAATTTAGAGGCCCCTACACAAATAGAACAGGGGTTTTCAAATGGGCATTTCTACATATAGTCACCTTGCTCTCAGTCCCTCAAAATAAAGTCTACTTTAAAAAAGAGATTGTAAGACTGACAGCTATTTCTTCTTGTGGAGAGTTCTATTTGTATATTTTCACAAACAGAACAGGTTGGGAAGTTACAAACCCAGAAAAATATAATAAAAAGGTCCAGATTCATTTCTGTTTGGTTTTTAATATAGTCATTTTTCTTTCCACTTTCAATGACTGAAAGATTTAATTTGAGTAACGCCACAGGAATGTGGTTTCAAGAAGAAAAATATTCAAATATCTACCTTTCTGTTCCTCACCTAAAAAAGGAATAATTTGCTATAATATATATTGAAATATTTTATATTTCCTTCTTTCTGCTGACATTTGTGTCCTTTCTTATTTAAATAAGTAAATCAATATAAAATGTATTGAAATTTAAATATCATTCTCAAAGAAGACTCTAACAAAATATAATTGTTCTTTTGATGGATTTCAAAACAACAGCACCACCAAATTTTGTTATGAACATAATAAAAAATTCAACATGTGCTTAATTTCTCTTTATCCATTTCTCTTTCTATATATATATATTATATATATCAATATAATATACCTACTATATATATATCAATATAATTATCTCCTGAGAATGCATACTGAAGTTTTTTCTGAGAAGCTCATGGATTTTTATAGATAGTAAATTGTCAACACAAGGCACCTATCTTGAAGCCTTTACTCTGAGGAGACACAGGCAGCAGGGGCCTACGAACGCTACACTTAGTTCCTAAGATGGCAACAGACTGGGGGAAGAAGGTCTGCATGATTACCATGGGGACACTTCTCTCTGTTTAGTTTTGAGCAGGACTTATGGGCCCTAAATCACCTTTTCTCCTAAAAGTGCCTTTATAGAGTAGCTCCTCTTCTTTTTTCTTTAAGTCTGCCTTGGTTCCTCTACAAAACCCAAGAGTCACAACTGGTAGGGCTGCCACTTCTTCCCTTAGTGCTCAGGAGAGACACGATTAATGGATCACAATATTCTTTATTGATAAGCCTAGATTTGGTCTTAAACACAAGGTTTCAGGCAACCATTTGCCCTCTGAGAAATTGTACAAAAGATGAAAATGTTGCCATTCTTGTCCTAATTGATGAGATGGGATCCTTACAGCCTGTCCAGCTTTTGCCATACTCCTTCCCCAAGGAGGCTGTATCTTGTTTCTTGTATTTTCCTGCTACAAATAAGGGTCTTGCTAAGAATTACAGTCTCACTACCTGTATGGCTTTAAGTAGTATGTACTGCCTGATTTCCCTTTACCCCCACCTGCTTGCCAGGCTGCAATTCCTGGTATAGAAGCTTGCTTGAATCAGATCTGAGACTATCACACCTTTTAACCACTATATCTAAATTCTACTGTCAGGACAAGCCTCAGCATCTATATGACTTTTTGCTGCCTCTGGCCACCCTGCCCTGACTCCTGATATATTCCCAGTGACTAGAATTCCTGAGATCCAGACACATTTTGTTTCAAAAACATTCCTACTAAAAACTCAATTATCAGTCCCAGTTGTTTTACTTACCACATGCATGTTTGTTAAGATTAAATGCAGTAATTCTTACGAGGTACTTAGCATGGTTTCTAGTATATAATACACACTCGATGAATGTTAGCTGCTATAGGTTCTGATATTATCATAAGTATCATTACTTCTATTAAGATCTCCATCTCAATTCCAGAAAAAGTTCTTTTGAAGCAATTAGGTACAAGCTTCAAGTCTCAGAGACTCTCTGGCCACAGACTGGCCTAGGGACAATTGGCAATTCCCACAAAAAAATTAAAATGGCCAATAAATGTGAAAAAATGTTTGTCCTCATTGGTAGTCAAATAAATATAAATTACAGCCATCTCCAAGTTCATCATGGTCATCACTTAAACATGTCATAAACAACTATGATAGTAACATAGGTCTCTATTTATTGATATGGGGAGGTGACCAGGATTATATTGTCATGGAAAAACCAAAGGTTACCAAATTATGTGTATGATATGACCCCATGAGCCCTTTAAAAATTTTTTTTAATGTTTATTTGTGTTTAGGACAAATATACCTAACAAATACAGGTGGTCCCTGACTGAAGATGGTTCAACTTATTATTAGGACTTATTGATTTTATCATAATGCAAACATGATATGCATTCACTAGAAGCTATACTTTGAATTTTTATTTTTTCCTGGGCTAGCAATATATAGTATAATACTTTTGTGATTCTGGGAAGTGGTGGTGAGTCACAGCACCCAGTCAGCCGCATGATCACAGTATGCTTTCAACCAATCTGTGCCCATACAACCATGTCATTTTTTACTTTCAGTACAGTATTCAATGCATTACGTGAGATATTCAACACTTTATTATAACATAGGCTTTGTGTTAGATGCTTTTGTCCAACTGCAGGCTAATGTAAGCATTCAGAGCACGCTGAAGTTAGGCTAGCTAAGTTACAATGCTCAGTGGGTGTATTAAACACATCTTTGACCCACCATACGTTCAACTTGTGATCGTTTTATTAGGACATAACCCCACTGCAAGTCAAGGAAGAGTGTATATAGTATATAGTAAATATATGCTCTTAACACCAATTTAGATTTTTTTATATAACAAAATAATGCTCTAGGCCATTATCACTTATGTAAAATGAGTTCTATAAAGTTGTGTGACTCTTTCCATGAGTCACCATACTGTACTGGCCATAGAAAACTCCATTCTTTGCTTTTACTAAGTTTAAAATCTGTCTCACATACTGGATAGTTTGCATGACCATGATATTTATAGTATCTTCTGAGATATTTGCTAAGAATCCCATTACAAAAAGAAAGTCTTTTATAGTGTTTGGATCTATTATGCTTGTCAGCTGACTTTAGATAACAGTTTTCTAACCAAACAGAAGACCAAATCAAACCCTTTATTACAACTTTTTGACCAGCACCATAGATGTACGTGCCTCTCCAAAACAGGCGAAACTGTGCCAGCCAAACAACAAACAGGCATTGTCCTGAGGAGCTCGGACAAAAAGGCACACAGAGTTCAATCCCAGATGAACAG
>PJEM01007802.1:0-90614 GCA_004023845.1 Helogale parvula | reverse complement strand
CCTCCCCCGCTGGGCCCCCTCAGGTGCCTCTCCCCCCCCCACCCCTCCCCCCCGCTGGGTCCCCTCAGCGTCTCACCCCCCCTCAGCGAGGGCCCACCCTGACTCCCCGCGGGGCGCACCTGCCGCTCCCACCCCACCCCAGGCACCCAGGCCACCCTCCCTTCGCTGCTGCATGTGTTCTGAGAGACCAGAAGAAGCTGGGTGTTCACACCCCACCCGGGAGAGGATTTTGAGAATCTTCAACAATTCTTTCTTTCTAGCAGCGCCCAAAGTCAGGTGGTCACAATTTTCTTTTCTTTCCCCCTTTTTTTTGGAGGCAGGACTCTAATGAGACAACATGCTTTAAAAAAGAGCTAAATTCAGGAGCTCGTGGGTAGGGGGCTCAGTCGGTTAAGTCTCCCACTTCTGCTCAGGTCATGATTTCATGACTGAGGAGTTCAAGTGCTGTGTCGGGCCATGTGCTGACAGCTGGGAGTCTGGAGCCTGCTCCGGATTCTGTGTCTCCCTCTCTCTCTGCCCCTCCCCTGCTCACACACTCTCTCTCATTCTCAAAAATAAACATTAAGAAAAGCTGAATTCATTGTACTCCGTTTCCAAGCCTCTTTGTCCTCAAATAGCACCAACATAGTTGCTTTTGGGGGGCTTGCAGGGTAAGGTCAAGCGATACAATGTTTGCTTTGTCCTCTGGGGCCTCCCCTGGTCCGTCCCCACTTCCGGAGAGGGTTGGGATGCGCACACAGTACACACCTTGTTTGCATGGCTCTCCTTTCCTGGGCTTGGTGTTTGTTTTGGAAAACTAATTTCTTGGGAGGACCATGCCCAGGGAAAAGAAAAGAGCCTTTGCAGGGGAGAGGCAGAGCAGGAGGGGAGGCTCCGAAGCTTGAGAAAGATGGCGGTCCGGGGTTTCCCCAGACCACCCAGCTCGGGGCGCCGGGAGCCTGCGGGAGAACCGAATGGACCCTGGACATCCAGGGGGTCCGTCTGACACCCCGCACTGATCCTGCTCCCCAGCTGCCCTGAACAGGGCCACATCCGGGGACTTAAGCAGAGGGGCCGCCCTCTACGCAGACCCTAGGGACTTGCACATGAACGTGAGTCCCTGCTGGTACCGGCAGCAAGTCTCCCCCAGCCGGCAGGAGGGGGCCTGCCGGGCAGATCTGAGTTTTGAAGGTGGATTGGACCTTCTGTGTTATAGGGTCAGACTCAGACCCTCGAACCGTATCCTGTACTGTGCTTCCAGAAACGAACGGTAGAACCAACCACCACAGACCGGCCACCCACATTCAAAACTTCACATTTTGACTTGTTTTCTCTGTTTCTCTGTCCCTCTGTCCCTCTGAAACCTGTGAGTCGCTAGCAGACGTCCTGAGTCATGAGCCCTGAGTGCTGGAGCGCACATCGGAGGTGCAGACCTCGTCCCTGAGTATGGGAAGCCACAGAGGACAAGATGGCGCCCTAGCGTTCTGCCAGGTCACGTGATGCCTTTGTCCCTGGGCTGCCGAGTTCCCGCTGCTTGTTTCCTGCTCCCCCTAGTCTGTTGTAAGGTTCCTTCACGTGCGCTGTTTTGCTCTGAGGCTGTGTGGCACGGGCGCTGCATGTGATCAGCAGCCTTGAGCCAATCCTCTGGGGCCACGTAAGACTTGGGAGGGGCTGAAGAGTGTATATAACCTGCTGGGGATGGTGGGGGGAAAAGAGGAAGAAGAATAAAGACGGCTCTGCAACGAAGTCCAGTGTCTCATCCTTCCTTCCCGCTGGCGGGTGTGGGGCGCGACACTGGAGCAGGGCTGTCACCACACCCGAGGACGCCGAGGCCTTACCTGTGGTCTGCTAATACCCAGGCCACTATTCGAACTTCGCAGTCACCCACAAAATACCAATTATAGCTCTGTTTTCAGACCCAGATCCATATGTTTACCTCTTTTTTTCCATCGCGTTCCTATATAGTTACAGACAACGCGATTCGCCCATCCAAAGTGATTCTTAGAAGTGTCTCTTTTCACACACAGACCCACGCTTTCACTTTTGTCAACGACATGGACATTTGTCTTGTCAACTGCCCACTTCTGGGGCTTGTCTGGAATTTCCTTTCGTGCTGTGCTTGAACTTGCCTGCTGACCTGTGTCCTCTATAAAGTGGAGGGAGGGTCCGAGGCTTGATACTGTGTAGGGTGGACGCTGAGAACGCCTCGTGGTTGGTGATTCGGACCTTCCGTCACCAGTGATGTAAGATTTGGTCGCTTCGTTGTGGAGGGCGGTGGTCACAGCACTGTCTTGCTGCTGTGACACTAGGTCCTTCCCTGCGTGACTGGGGGTGGGCTGGGTGGACACTCGGTGTCACGCAACAATCCAGTCCCCCGAGCACCTCCCCTCCACAGGCTCCCCCTGCCTGGGTCCGCCCCCACGCCTCCACACTGACGAGATGTCATTCTGTAGAAAAGAGCTTTCGCTCAACCCCTCAGGGTCTAATCTCCTAACGACGGACATACTTCGCTTTTTTCCCTTTAGTTACAATTTCCTTGAAAGGAGCTGGTATGTGAGTCACCCCCAAAACTGCCTGCTGAATCCAGTGCTTTTTACTTTGTGTCCCATTAGGAACTTAGAGAATTTTAGTTATCCAATGTAATCAATTATACTCACGATGTTTTTATCGAAATACACGGAACCTGCCACGCAACGCTCTTTGAAGGTCACAGGCAGTGGCCTACGGCACATTCACGGAGTTGTGTGCCCACGGCTCTTCTCTCCGGGGGACAGTCGTCATCCCAGAACAGAGCCCCATGCCGGAGCCGAGCCCCTCCATGCTCCCCACCCCTGGCCACACTGCCTGATGCTCTGTCTCTGTGAGCTCACCCGCTCCAAGCATTTCCCATCAGTGGAATCACAAGTGTCATCCTCGGGGCATGTCGGTGCCCATCCCTTTTTATGACTGAACGCCATTCCGTTGTGGGGCTCAGACACGCTTGAGGCTTGAGTGTCAGCTCGTCATGTAACAGTACGTGGAGATCATGAATGGTGCTGCCGTGACCATTTGTGCACGACTTTGCGTGTAAAGCTGTGCATTCATTTCCCTCGGATCTAGAGCCCGGGGTGGAATTGCTAGGTTCCGTGGAGACGCTGGGACCCTCGTGTTCCCCAAAGCGGCCGCGCTGTTCCGCAAGCTGACAAGAAATGCTCGGTGGTGGCGCCTTCTCCACCTCTTCGTCCCCACCTTGTCGGTCCTGTTGGTTTGAGCCCTTCCCGGGGGTGTGATGTGCTGTCGTTGAGGTCTGGGCTTGCCTGTCCCTAATCACTGATGATGTTGAATGTCTGTTCACGGGCTGATTGGCTATTTACAGATCTTTGGAGAAATGTCTATTCACATCCTTGATCTACTTTTTAATTGGGTTATTTCTCTGTTTATTGTTGACTTTTAAAAACAGCCTAGATATTTCGGATGCAAGCCCCTCATCATATATGTGACTTGCAAATATTTTTTTCCATTTTGTGTATTGAGTGTTTACTCTTTTCATGGTGTCCTCTGAGCAGAAATGTTCTTTTTGCCATGAGGTCTGGCTTTTCTATTTTTTTTCTTCCACCACTGGTAGTTTTGGTGCCATATCTAAGAGTCTCTTGCCTTCCTCAAGGTCACGTCGACCCGTCCTCTGCTAGAACGCCATCTCGTTAGAGCCCTTCGCCGCTGTTCATCGCCAGTCTGTCCCTCCCCTGCCCTGTTCTGCCTCCTTGCAGTGGCCCCCCGCGTCGCCCACCACGTTCACCCAGCTCACCATCTGCATCCGTCTTCCACCCTCAACCGTCCCTTCCTCGAAAGTAAAGCTCCTCTCGCTTTTTCCCGGGGCTGGAGGCCCAGGGTCTGTAGCGAGCCAGGCGCACAGCCGAGGGGGCGCTGCTGCCCAGGCCGAGCGCAGGCAAACGGCTCCGCCAGCGCCTCCGCACCGCTGGCCACACGCGGCAGAGCCAAGAGTCTGGGCAGCTGGAGTTTCCGGGGCACAGGAGGCGCGCGGAGGGGCCAAGCAACGCAAAACAGGCCGAACGTATTGACAGGGCAGCTCTCCTGGGAGGACTCGGTGGGTTGAGGATGTTCACGAACAGCGATGAGGGCCTGAGAGAGGCGAGCAGATCCTGGGGCGACGGTTCGTTCTGTGTGTCGGCGCCGGGGCCTGCCCGCCGGTCCCCCGGGGGGACGAGCCCCTCCGAGCTGTGGGAGGCCGGGGCGGAGCAAACGGATTCGCGAGGGGGGTCTCACTCCCTCGGCCTGACCCCCACCTGGAACGGCGGTCTCTCCTGCCCTTGGCCCGGAACTGAGACCACAGCTTCCTGTGGGTTTTTCCTCACAGCGCGAGCCAGGGCTCACGATAAATGCCTGTGTGTGTACGTGTGTGAGTGTGCACATGAGAAACAGAACCAATGGGATGTACACGCACACATGTACACACACGGTATGGCACGCGTGTACACACGCATACCTACACACACGTGTGCGCACATGCACACACACACGCACGTGTGCATATGATACATCCACGCACGTGCACACATGTATTACACACACATACATGTGCACGTGCGTACATGCACACATGCGTATACACACGCGTGCTGACGTACACACACGTGCACATATGTGTGGACATCCCACTGGCTGTTTCTCGGGAGAAATACAGAAGTCCCGACTACTGCAGGGGTGAGTGGGGAGACTCGATAGGCTCTGAGTGCTGACCGGGCATCGGGCAGGACCGGCGCTTTTACTCTGAAAGGAAAGCAACTCTTAGAAAGGGAATTTTAATTGTTCCCTCAGGGACAGTAGCGCCTCACTATGCCGCGTAGACCTAGATACTAGCTCCTGCGAGGATCCTGTCCTGCGCAGGGGTGTGTCCCCGCAGGCCTTCGTTGGGAACGATCTAAGGCACTCTCTGAGCCACCGGAACCAGGAGTGTGAAACCGGGACAACTACGTCCGTATAGCAAATACACGTTCCACTGGCCTTGACTTCAGTGAAAAAAATGTAACTATTTTTCTAGAACTGTATTTAATGTGCCTTGAATTCCTAATTTGTCCAATATTAGAAACTTTTTTAAATGTTTACTTTGGAGAGAGAAACCGAGTGCAAGAGGGGGAGGGGCAGAGAGAGGGAGACGCAGAATCCCAAGCAGCTCCAGGGTCCGAGCGTCAGCACAGAGCCCGAGGCGGGGCTCAAACTCTCAAACTCTGAGATCACGACCTGAGCCGGAGTCGGACGTTTAACCGGCTGAGTCACCCGGTGCCCCAGGAAACTTTTAAGAAATATATTTATTTATTAATTTATTTTGAGAGGGAGAGAGAATGAGCACAAGCAGGGGTGGGGCAGAGAGAGAATTGGAAGCAGGCTCTGAGCGGTCAGCACACAGCCCGACGCGGGGCTCGAACCCACGAACCGTGAGATCATGACCTGAGCCGAAGTCAGAACCGACAGAACCACCCAGACGCCGCTCCGATATAGGAGAGTTAATTCAGTCGCGTTCAGAGGAACATCGCTAACCGAGCTGCCCCCTGTAGGGGCTTCCAGCCGTCGGGGAGGGCCGGCGTCAGCCGCCGTCGCTCCTGAGGCCCAGTGTGGCCGCGGCAGGCCTGCGAGGCAGCCTGCGTCCTAACGTGAGCCGAGGCCGCCCGGCCTGGAGGGGCCATCGTTGACTGTTCCTCGGTCGCCTGACTCAGCGACGACCCCGAGCTCCCGCGAGTTGGGGTGCACTCAGGCCCTGAGGCCCGTTTGTCCCCGGGCACACGGCGGGCGCTGCCGTCCACCATGGGGCGGGGCGGCTCCCCTGCTCAGCTGAGGCAGCTCCCTGTCACCTCTTTGTGGAGGGGACCCAGGACCTTAACTGTGCTGTGTGTCACCCCCCCCCCGCCCCCGCCGCAAGCTCTAGGACGAGCGCAGCACAGGGGCCCTGGGGGTCAGAGCGCCAGCGCCATCCGGGGCCGCACAGCCTGCTTCCCGCTCCAGCCCCCACGGCTCCCGCCGCGGGACCCGCCGCCCGCCCCCTCACCAACGGCTCCCGCCCCGCCCATCTCCGCCCCCACGGCTCCCGCCCCGGGACCCGCCGCCTGCTCCCCGAGCCCGCTGTCCCTCCTCCGGGCGCCTCGGTGCGGGCGCAGTGCCCCGCAGAACGTCCCGCGCCAGGGCGTCATCGGCTTGCAACACCGCGGAAGCCGCCCTCCTCGAGGTGGCCGCGGCCCCGCCCCCAGGAGCCGTGCACCTGCTCTGCGGCGCGGAGGGGACGGGGCTCCCGGGGGACGCGGGTCCCAGGCCCGGGCGCCGCCCGCTTCTCCCAGCCCCGCGTCCCAGCGGGCTGCAGGAGGACCGAGTCGGCCCACGGGTCTGGCAATCCGATGGCATGTCGACGTGGGGAGGGGCTCGCGGCTCCGCGCCCACAGGGGGCCGAGGGCGCCCGGTCCGGAGGGAGCGCGTCCTGACGCGGCGGGGCGCGGTCCTCAGCACCGGCGCTGACACCGGGCCGCCAAAGCCCAGAACGGAGCCCCAGGCGCAACCCGGGACGCTCACCGGGCCGACGCGCCCCCGCGGCCGAGCCTGCGCTCCGGGGACCCCGGCCGGAGGCCGTGGGAGGCGGCCCGGAGGGCGACGATGAACCGCATCAGTTGATTCTGTACGAAGTGAGGGCCCGGCCGAAGGTCACTGGCCAGTTTCCAGGGGGAGAACTGTCACGAATAACTAGGCTCCTGGACCCCACGGTGGCTCAGTCTGCTCAGGGGCGGACTTCGACTCAGGTCATGATCGCACCGTTCGTGAGTTGGAGCCCCGATTCAGGCTCTGTGCTGTCAGTGCGGAGCTCGCTTCAGATCCTCCGTTCCCTTCTCTCTGCCCCTCCCTATGCTCGCTCACTCGCTCGCTCTCTCTCAAAAAATAAATAAAACAAAGAAAAAAGAATAACTAGGCTTCTGAGCCAGTTTCCATTTTTAATACCTTACAAAAGACTCGGTTGGGCATAGGGAGGCAAGATAGCTTTCTTCAAGTAATGGAAAGGTTGTGGGATGGAGGAGGAAGGGGACTTATCCATGTGACGAGCTCGCTCTTGGAGTAGAAATGATAAAGCTACAGATTTCTGGACAATGTCAGAACTTTCTGGCCACCAGGGCGGCCCAGCGAAGGTCGGGTTTGTGTTACAGCAGCATGTCCTCCACCCCTGGAGTGTGAGGTCGGACGACCCTCGATCAGAAACGGCGTGAAAGGTCTTGCATTGCTGCTGGAAGTTTGAACCAATGCCCCAACACTCATGGTTTCATGTGGATAAAACCCAGCTCCCAGAAGGCTTGGGGGATCCGTGGGCTGATGCATGCCATTTTTGCGTCCTTTTCTGGTCTACGGCCAGTCCGGGTCCAGAGACTCCTGCCAGGGTAAACGGGAATGCTATTTTCTTGATGTATTTTAATTTTATTCAAGTGTCTTAGTCCTTCCATGTTCTGCAATGTTTGAATCATTTTCCCCCATAATGACTTAGCATTTTCCATATGTAAAGAGCATTCTTCTGAGCAAGACTTCTACCTAGTTAGTGACGCAGACATCGGAAAGACGAGATACTATCTGATTACTCATAATTACCATGTAAAACTTTATAACTGCACGTTTCAGGGCGCCTGGGGGGCTCAGTCGGTTGAGCATCTGACTTCGGCTCAGGTCATGATCTCATGGTTAGTGGGTTCGAGCTCCACGTCGGGCTCTGTGCTCACAGCTCGGAGCCTGCAGCCTGCTTCGGATTCTGTGTGTCTCTCTCTCAAAAATAAATAAATGTAAAAAAAAAAAGTCCATGTTTCAGATAAGTTCCATGTTTCTTTTCTGGCCAGTTTCCGCTCTCTCCTCAACCTCGGTTGTGCAGTCGGTGGGAGGCTTCTTTTTTCTGTTTGACGACGGGAGAAGGGGTAGAAGAGGAAGAAAGCACAGAGGTCCAGAACGGCTCCTCTGTTTGGACATCACGCTTAGGTGGTGGTACGAGAACAGCATCAGTTGTGTATTCTTCGGGAAATGTCTAAAAATCGTTAGACGTGTTTTCGAGTCTATAAGCGTGTGGTTTCCTCTCTCTTGGAACCATGACGACGTGGATCGGGATTGCCGAGCAAGTGGTGAGGCGGCAGAGGCTTCGGGGAGAGGAAGGGGTGGGGTCCAGCCCCCTGGAACATGGCGTCCTGCCTCACACTCCTAATGCCCTCCTTCCACCTCCCACACCTCGTGTCCGGGAAGTGTGTTGAATGCATGTTTGCTCGATAAGTGTTGCTTTCTGGGTCCCTTTGGCTTTAGGAACTGGATACGATGGAGAAACCTTACTCTCCTCCAAGCCCTTGAGTTACAGAGGCTGGTGGAAAAATCAGACATGTGCATAGTAGAGGATTCAGATTTGGGTCAGCTGTCCGGAGTAGAAGAGCCTGAATTACCAAGTTCACGGACATATTGGCTCATGAAATTCATTTTAACAGAGATGGTTTTTATTTGGTTTTATTTCACAGGAAACGAATATTTAACGATCCTGTCTACAACACATTCCGATGCTATGTACTCAGAGGGCGTTCAGTTGGGAAGGGCTGGGTGGTGGGGGAATTCCTCTTTAAGGGATTTCTAGATTTTTCTCTAGTTCACAAGGCTGTGGGCTCTCATGTTTAATAAGGTACCAGGTCTTTATTCCAGCAAACATTTATTGTGTTTACTCCCGAATTAATCTTAATACATTTATGGTGAGGGAGGGTCTGTGAAT
Source organism: Helogale parvula (assembly GCA_004023845.1). Taxonomy (NCBI): domain Eukaryota; kingdom Metazoa; phylum Chordata; class Mammalia; order Carnivora; family Herpestidae; genus Helogale; species Helogale parvula. Next base: position 81,880 of record PJEM01007802.1, on the reverse strand, counting down.
ACAATCGAACTCCCAACTTTTTTGGTCTTAAATATTTATCATTTGCCTGCCCACTGATGGTCAGCAGAGAGAGCCAAATAAACCCAAGTTCTTGAAGCTGAGTTTTAAAGCAATGAGTGTGCTTATCATGGTAGACAGATTACGCGACGTTCAGTCTAGAACATTCTCCTCGCTGTAGCAGAAAGAATCCCAGCGCTTACACACAGACGCGTGCACACGACATGAGCCCCTCCCGCTCGTGAGTTTCCCCCCCAACAGCCTGGATGGTTCCCGGGGCCCCTGAAGGTCAGGGAAGCCACCTCCGAGGTCCTGGGGTCAGCGCTCAGCTCATCAGCTTTGTAACCCGAGGCCCTCGTTCTGAGAGACGACAGTGCCCCCGAACACTCTGCAAGCCTGGAAAACCACACGATGGAATTAATAGATCATGTCACACGATTTAATATCTTCGGTCGTCTCATCGTTCCCGCTGGAAAGTGGCCGAAGCAAACATACCACATCGTGTCTGCGTGGACTTGGTGTCTTCTCTGCGGACAGAGCACGAAGTGTTTGCAAAGACACTTTTCCTGGCACCACCGCACGTCGTCCCCGACACACAAAACCTCTCTTACCTTCCCCGCAAACGAGAGCGAATGATAAACGTGAAAAAGGGTATTTTAAAAACTCTGTATTCAATTATTCACACCAAAGGAGATCCATTAAAATTATGAATATCTCTACATATATTTCATGTATCATACATATATATACTGTTTGTGTATAGTTACATATCGACAAGAGATTCCTTGCTGCTCTAAGCGTGTAAGTAAAACAAAGCGAGGTTCTGCAGCGTGACACCCATATATGCATATATACTGGCAGTTCGAATTATGGATTTATTTACAACTTGCCTCGGTTATAATAAATGCTTACTGTCCTATTATACAAACATAACAGAAAAGGGTTCTTTTAAATACAAAGACTGCAAATGAATACATGAAAAAATTACACACATGTACAATATTTATAATTTATAAATGCAAAGTTAAGACCTCTTTAAATTATTGCACTTGCGCATTTTACAAAGATTTTTATGTGTCATACGTATAAAAGGATTGTTTTAGATTTGCTCACTCATCAACGATAATGAAGTCGGTTATCGTTAACTTGAAACTTTCTCCTTCCACAAGAGAGCCCGTGAAAACTTTGGACAGAGATCCATCGCCTCCGCAAAGCGGTTAAGCTCGTTGTGTGTTCCACAGCTTGTAACCCACCTTCCACCCTAGCGGTGTGGGGTCCGCAAGATCGCTGTCGGCAAACTCTTCGGTGCCTCAACTAGGTAGGGATATAGGATCTCTTTTACTCATATGGACTTGTAAAGAAAGCCACTTTTCAGAAAGTTTCAAGATGCTGCATGTCTCTTAAGTTTTGGTAACTTTCACAGTGTTCTGGGCAAGCACATTACCTCACATGGGTCGCTGGGTCGGGTCTGGGGAACAGGCGGGGGCATCATATAGAAATGCCTTCTACCAAGAAATCTACTGTCCTTCAAGTGTGCACACGACACGGACACGCAGAATACACACCACACAGCAGACCGTACGGGAAATAATACTGCCGGGCTGGCATTTCCATCGGCTGTTTGAGATGCGGCACGGGACTGGGTATCATTCAAGTGGCTACAGAAGAATATGGAAGTCGCAAGGCCCACGGTCTCACACCATCTCCCGTGAACCGGGATCCCAGATGATGCGCGTTCAAACTTTAACTTGTAGTAGGAATAAAAACGTTCCATTTACACTTCCGCCAACACACAGCACTTCAAAACTATGCGCTGACACCTGATATGTGTGCACGGATGTTTCTCCTGGCCACCGCGGACTGGCCTCTAACTTGGGGTCCAGGTCCTCGGGTGACACTAATCCAGCCCCGGGAGAGACACGGTCGGCTCTGCGGGCGCTCAGTGACCACTTCCTGACACTCGCTGTGACGATGGTCACCCTACAGGGTCGGGGGGGGGGGACTTAGCAGGTGAGTGAAGACAGTGGTGCTTCTGTGAATTCTAAATATTGTTTCTTCGGGAACAGTAATGTCTTTCCCTTGGTCCCATCCCTTTGAGAACCTGAACACCAGTGAACCATTTTTCTTCCTTTTTTGCTGTTTTTACCATCGCAGAAACACATCGAATGCTTCAGACAACCAAAATATCCAGTACAAGAGAGACAAAACACAAGAAGTGTAACGTACATTGGGGGTCACTAATTTAAACTTAAGATGAAGTGTTTAAAGAGATCGGCACAAAGTGTACCCGGGTGAGTGCTTGTGCAGAGGTAAGACGGGACAGCCACGCGCGGGGGGCAGGGTGGGGGGGTCAAGAACTGATAACGTACTGGCTAATGTACATCTTGCAGAGGTGGTGAAGCCAGGCTGATGCTTGCAGCAAAAGGGGTGCACTCATGTGACCGAATGAAGAAGTCTTTCAAGAATTAAGCCCTAAATAAAATCAGCACAGTGTAGAAAGCAAACACATGTCCAAAACAGAAGTGATTTTCAAGGTCCAAATCATGCATATGTACCTGAAACCCAACGGAATCACACCACCACTGTGGCACAGTGCTTGGAAATGCTCACGAAAAGTCCTGCACAGCTCCTTGGTTCTGTCGTGAGGGGATGTGTGAAGGCCATCAAATAAAGGACAGAAATCTGAGGAGATTCATTCAATTTGATCAAATGAACTAGAGGTGTGTCCCTTTAAATGTTTTTCATTATAACCAAGCAAGAAAAGCAAAATAATATATATATGAACAGAGAAGTAAAAATCACAGAGTTGAAAATAAAGGCACAGGCCAAGGCATGAAGAACTTAGTCCTATTAAAGCTCAAACCTTAGTTTTGAGTTAAAAGACCAGAAACGTAATATCCAAACTAGATGTGTTAAAAAAATCCAGGTAGCTAAGGATTTTGTGCATCTATGCGCATCACGCACAAACATGTCTAGTGTGCCCAAACATACCGAGAAAGCAAAATTCACTGAGATTGAGTGTACAAAATTAAAAAAAATCTAAAGCTATCTAAAAAGCATGCTCACAAGAGGAAACCTACGCCGCAGAGATCCAGCTTCCAAGCAGTTCTGTCGTCGGCTCCGTGAGGACACGTCACCTCGCGTGGCACTGGATCATCTGCACAGACGCTTTCCCGGTGAGGGAAGGGTCCGCAATGAGGGATGAGGAATTCAGCTCCGTCTCCTCCGTGACTCTGGTGAGCCTCACAGAGCGATGAGGGCTGGGAAAAGGATCGTGATCCCACCCAGTAAAGGCCATTTTTGAGACTTACTTTCCATATCCATTATAAGTTTTTCTAATTAATTAAACCAAAGTCAACTATTAATTAATCAGATGCTTACAATTTTTAGAATTTTATTCCACGGCCTAAATTCAATATTTCATGTTGTTGGCATGCATTTCCAAGAAAATTTCTCCATCAAAAATAGATTCAGTACCTCTGGAAGATAACGTACAGGTGGCATCTGACAATGTAGCCATGTCTGTTATAAATCAGCACAACCAATAAGAATGTCCATAACGCCAACATTCTCCATATACTCCCAGCTGGTTACGAAATTTATAGGGAGGGAGACTTTGGCCCAACATGAAATAACCACCTTAATGAGAAACTTGTCAAAACTTCTGGTAATAAAAACCAACTGCCCTTTGAAGAAAAGATCTGGGAGAAAGATAAGAACAGAACTCAAAAGTTTGTCTGCTAAGAATATCGGCCAAAAAATAAAAATACTCCTAACTGCATTTTTTCAAAGTAAATTACTAAATATCACTGCATCTTGGGCCCATTTTAGGTAAATTTATCATCCCTAAGTAGTACTAAGGAATATTAATGTTTTCATTAGAATATAGTTCTTCGTTCAAACTTTGCTTTGAGCGTGACAACATCGTAGGAGAAATCAACAAACCAATAAATCCCACGTACATTTCTTTGGAAAACTGTTCAAAGTACACATCACATCACATAATACACCTGGCTATGCCAAGATCAGAGAATTTTCTGGAATAATCTCAGAATTTCAATCTTAAAATGCAAAAATAACCAGAGGATCCCTTCCCCTCATGACTGGTTTCCATAGAAAAGCATCAAAAACCATCAAAAAGCAAAATTCACGCATTCTTTTAAGATCCTTTTAATTAAACAGTCTCAAATGGTATTTCCTAACCTCTCTGCATTTCAGTCTTCGAGTTAAATTAGATGACTATACTAATTTTTGTGATCAAGGTTCGATTTGGTGGGTCCAGTTTCATAAATGTGGGTGTGGAAAAGCATACAACATTTTAGAATTCAACTCTATCAATGCACTAACATGAAAAGGGACATTTTCTAGTCTGCAGTGCCTTATCAAACAATATACACTTTCCAGCACATCAGGAAGGTTTTGAAGAATGGGGCCTATTTTTACTTTTTATAGATGTGTTTGCATCTCTTTCCTTTACACATGTCCTTTCAAACATGGGTGTATAACCATCTACACACACGTGTGTGTGTGTCTAGCTACAGGGATATTTCTCTCTTCAACTATTTCATCTTACCTCAGATTGTGTAATTCAATAGTTCCATGTAGGGAAGATGTGGAGTTTCAAAAGTCCACAGGGAAACTGAACAACGCACAGTGTTCATTTTAAAATCAGGTGTTTATATATGGCTACCTCTTCTACAACTTAAATCGTGTTGTAGAAACATCTGATTGTTTTTTGCAAAAACCATATGGATAATGATGTGTACAGTATTGAATATGTAAAAGAATATTTTAAAAATTTATTTCACTAAGCAGAATATTCCAGTTTCCTGCCACATGAATAGTAGATGAACTATTTGTTACGAATCAGTCTTCTTGAGACTCTAATTCCCTCAGGTCAGGACTGACCACAGCCTTGGAGGTGGCCTTGCCATTGTACTAAAGATTTTTAGCATTAATGTGCACCGGAAGTGACCGGCTCGGAATCCGTGTATGCAGGAGTCCAGACTCTTGTGTCTTCTTTAAGACATGTACATGGTAGAGGACTAACAGTCTACCCAAAATTATACGGAAGAAACTCTCCAGAGCAGGTTGCTATGTGGACACTTGACCTCGAGCAGAGGAAAGAGAACGGAAGTAAAGCCCCAAAGCACTCGGTGGTGTTCTGCTTCCCCTTCGCGGCCGGAGAGCTGGGGAAGTGGGCCTGAGGGGCACAAAGGGGGAAACAGGAGGTGGGCGCAGCAGATCCAGGTAAGAATATACACGACTGAAACTTTGTGGTTTAATTTTAAGAGAAATGTGAGTTTTTTTAATTAAATAATTCGTAAACTCTTGTTTTGAGTGTGAGTCTAAAAGTTTGCAATGACACCAAGTGAAAATAGAAAGAAATCATTATTAAAATTCACATTTTATATCCCAGAAGACCTGTCTGTTAAGAATTCATATGCCTTGCCTCTCTTTTGTTCTTCATGTGAAGGGTTTAAAAAATTTGCCTATGATGATGCAAAAAATTAAAAAAAAAAAATTCTTGGCGGGTTTTTGGATCGATGCCTGGCGTTCTCAGGTTTATCGTCGCAGCCGCCTGCTCTTCTCAGGAGGAGGAGGTCAGCCTCAGTCAGTGCGCGCAGTCCCCTCACCTGAGCCCTTTCTACAAACGTAAAACACACCCCGCCCCCAACTGTAACTCACGAGGTCCTGAAACAAGCACGTGACCACGCGTCACCGACTGCAGAGAGACACTGCTTACACCATGTCCGCAGCGACACTTGTCCCCAGGCGGTCTGCTACACTTCACGCTAGTCACAAGGAGGTCACACACGAACATTCACGAGAGTAATATGTAAAAATTCCTATTTATAACCAACAACATCAAAGCGACATGGGTGTTAAAGCCAAAGTACAATATTCATACGAGTACCGTGTTCACCCCTCCCGAGGACCCTACGGTGGAGCAGGACCCCTCTGAGGACGCGCTGTCCGCTCCCGCCAAGGCCTCGGCGGCGCGAGGTCACGTGGAGTCGGCGGCCAGCTGGTCTGGTCACGGGGATCCTGGCCGGTCGCCCACGAAGCGTCACAGGCGAGCCTGGCGGGGGCCGTCGCTGGCCGCGCGTCCCGATGGCACCTTCTCGAAGGGGCTTGCCGCCGAGTCACCCGGTGTAGGTTTCCTCCCACGAAAAGAAAAAGAAGCGAAGTCCGAGAGGCGAGACGGGCGTCCTCTGGGACAGCTCGTCTGGCGGCGGTCAGTCGTCCGTCTTCGCGGGTGGCGCCGGGGCCCCAGGCTGGGCCGAGATCCACACGGCGCTCTCCTCCCCGCGGATCACCTTCTCCCACTGGCTCAGGTTGTTCCTGCGGATAAAGGAGGCGGGGACAGGGGCGTCTGAGACAAGGGTTTCTGGACTCGGTCTCAACACATAACCACACAGGCCGGAGGTGTAACTGGGCAAGACGGCTTTCCGGTGCCCTCTGACTCCGATAACGACTCTCTTGCTGTGGCCGCCCAGGGCCCCAGCATGCCTCCCTGACGCGGCCCTGCACCCTGACGTCCCCCGGAGAGCCTCAAGCCACCCAGGCCTGGGGCAGACCTCTTTCCACTGGCTCCAGACAAGGGCAAAAACAGAGCTCAGCTCAGGACTGTTCATCTCGGAATCGGTGAGAAAGGCTGACTTGAGGGGCGCCTGGGGGGCTCAGCTGGTGACACATCTGACTCTTGGTTTCAGCTCAGGTCATCATCTCACGGTTGGTGAGTTCAAGCCCCTGGTCGGGTTCTATGCTGACCATGCAGAGTCTGCTTGGGATTCTCTCTCTCTCCCTCTCTGTCCCTCCCGTTTTCTCTCTCTCTCAAAGTAAATAAACATTAATAAAATAAAATAAAGGCTGTTCTTAGAAATGGGTGCACGCCGTAGGATGGACTGCCCAGGAGCTAAGCAGAGAGGGAGGGAGACTCCAGCAGCCAAAATGCTCGGCCACAGCACCAGCAGCCAGGAGTCCGAGCTCGTGGGTGGGAACAGTGCGCCACCTGGGCTCCCTGTCACATCACACCCGAACCTGGGGAGCAGGCTTACTTTGAACACCGCGTCATATATAAAAATTCACTGTAAGTCACACATGACCCAGAAGCTGGAAATTACCCTCTTGCACTAAAGCCATCTTCGTGTTCTAGAAACCTCGGGTGTCAGGTGCCGCTGCGTCTCCCCCACCCCACCGGCCCTTCCCTCTCCACATCTGCGGTTCAAAGCTGCAGGTGTCATCACTCCTCTCTGGACAGTGACACCACGGCCACCGCAGGACCGCCATCTTGCCTCCCCCCGGTAACCAGAAGAGATCTTAGCAACATTTCCCCCTTGCCTCTTGCTTCCTTACAGAGAGTCAGCCGCAGACACAAAATCTGTACATTGCACACACATGAGAGACACACCTGGACAGAAGAAATCCCTAAAATGTAACCTGAAAAATGTCACGTTTTAGCTTTTGTACCACATTGTCACATATTATCTTCCCAGAACCTAGAGGGATTTTTTTTTGATGTCGGAAAAAAGACATATACTAATTTTGCTCTCTTTCCTCAGACGCCAATGATACATGATGAAGTTTTAAGTGTTAATATGATGAAAATGACCTTTAACAGATTGTCTGGTTCAGTCAAGTAAAATGAAGCAAGAATGCATGCAAGGTGCTGAGACACATGAACCCTGGAGCTGATGAGGATGATGATGTGAAAGCAGGTCATTCCGTCAATTCTAAATACTTCACATCAAATACAGATGACTTTCAGTTAGGAAAAGACTTGAATGGTGCCTAAGATTTTATTATTTATTTATTTATTTATTTAAAATGTTTATTTAGTTTCGAGAGAGAGAACACCGTGGGAAGCTGCCAGAAGAACAAAGTTCAGGGCAGCGTTATCTCTCCCAATTCAGGGCTGGAGACAGCCAGTCCAGGCTTCCTTATCAGCCCCTCAGGCGCTGTGCTAAAATCCCAGTTTCGGTTTCCCCTGTACCCTAGCCTTTTCCTAAAAAGGGTCATCACTTGACCCTGTTTCCTAGAAACCGACCTAGGTCGGCTGCCTTGCTTCCAGCCTTCTACCCTTTATAAGGTGTGTGTATTCTCTCAATAAATGAGGCTTGGTCAGAGACTTTGTCTTGCCTCCATTCTCTGTGCCCCCTGCCCCCCAATTCTCACTCCCTCCCTCAGGACCTTTGTTGACTGACCTGTGGGCTGGGTCAGAACACAAGTGGGGGAGGGGAGAGAGAGGGAGGGAGCCAGAATCCGAAGCAGCTCCAGGCTGTCGGCCCAGAGCCCGAAGTGGGGCTCGAACTCACAAACCACAAGATCATGACCTGAGCTGAAGTTGGATGATTAACTGACTGAGCCACCCAGGAGTCCCCGAGAATTTTTTTTTTTTTTTTATAACCTGGGTTTTGATAGATATGCCCATTTCTCTTGGGTGGGGCACTGACTTTTCCAGCTAACTCCATCGGGAACGAGTCCTACCTCAAACTCCATGCATAGGGCTTAGTCCTCATGTAATTAGATACTTGAATACACTAACCACTGCTGAAGGCCAGCGATGGTTCAACAAGATAGACAGAGGTGTTTACGTCCATCTTCCCAGGAGCAGAGAAGGAGAAGCCGTCACTTACAGGGGAAAAAAGCAGGATCTTTTTTTTTTTCCCACCTTCCTACTTTTGTTGGTTGTCTTTGTTTTCCTTAAAGTAATTAGTTCAGGAAACGAGTTTCAACAACAGAAGGTAGGCGTATCCTGAAGGCTTCTGGTTGTGTTTAAAGCCAGTAGTCTGTCCACGTGGCTCCCCAGTGTGGCCCCCCCGCCCCCGGGTGCCTCATGGTTAAGTCGGTAGAAAGATGAGGTGAGCAGAATCTCAACCCATCCGGCCAGCCATGGTAGCCCTTTGCCTTCCCCGGAGGGGGCTTCTTCTCAAAGGAAAATGAAAATCTTAGACAAATGCTGATGTTCTTAGCTGAGCCCATCCCTCAAAAGCAATGATGCAGGGGCTCAGGGAAGTATGAAGCTGGAAAAGATGGCAGACGGCTCCCAGCTCTGGTTTCCGGCCCTCATTTCCACAATAAACTGGGTGGTCGAGGCTGAGCCCCTGCCCCACCAGCAGCCGTAAGCACATACTGTGGCCACACTCGGCACGGACCCTGGGTCACAACAAACCAAATCCGAAACCAAACACCTCCTTGCTTCTTTTTGGTGGTTGAATGACTTTATGAACATTCGTAATGATACTTGTTACCTCGGCAAACACACGGTCCATAAAATTACATTTATTGTAAACTGTAGAGAAGATACACTACACGTTGAAGGACAGGAAAATCCCATGGAGTCTTAGTCGTTTTTCAGACTAGCCCCCCCAGACCAGCCATGGATCATACCTGCACGCCTTCAGGAGAGGCTCCGTGGGCGGGAAGATCTGGGTGAGCGTGGTGTAGCAGGGGATGGCCACGGCGTTGTAGAATCCCAGCTGCACCAGTGCGGAGCCACGGACGACAAGACACAAAACTGCATGTTAGCGACTCTCGTGGATGCCGCTCCCCAAGCGAAGCTTGTGCTTCTCAAGCCTAACTATGGACTGAGACGTTCTAGAACTGCCCCGCGGCTCCCGGGCTCGATGAACACCGCGGCAGAGGGCGTTCACACGCCTTAAAGCAGTTTTTAAAACTACACAAAAAGCGGCTAATCTGAAACCCAAGTACAACATCCAGTGAGACTCCATTTATGGATCAGTCAAGTTATAATTCAAGTTCTGCTCTCGCTGCTGGTCAAGATTGGTTTTTTTTTTTTTAATGTTTATTTTTGAGAGAGAGACAGAGGGTGCATGGAGAGGGGCAGAGACAGAGGGAGACACGGAATCTGAAGCAGGCTCCAGGCTCCTCAGAGCCCGATGCAGGACTCAAACCTACAAACTGTGAGATCACGACCTGAGCCGAAGTCGGTCACTTAACCAAACGAGCCACCCAGGTGCCCCAAAACGCTCCTTTTCTGCCACAGACATTTCAGAATCAAACCTGCTATTCTTCGAGGGAGGCCTCCTCTCCAAGTTAATATTTGGGAATCAGCGCAGGGTGTTTTGTGGGTCTGTTACCCTTGGCTGTTGGTGTTGTTTGGTTTCCTGAAACTTTCTTCATCTCCCCCCCGTTTTTGACCTACAACCAATCTCATTGACTGTGTCACAGTTCGGCTCAGGTTATGGTTCTTTTTTTTTTAATGTTTATTTTTGAGAGAAAAAGAGAGAGAGCAAGCTGGAGAGGGGCAGAGCAGCAAGAGGGGGTGGGTGGGGGGTGGGCACAAAGGAGGGCACTGATTGTGATGAGCACCGGGCGTCATATGTAAGCGAGGGACCCCTGAGTTCTAGTCCTGAAACCAGTATTGCCCTGTATCTTAACTAACTAGAATTTAAGCAAAAATTGGGAAGAAAAAAACAACTCTTGCTAGATCCCTATCTTAAGCCATTGTGGCAAGATAAGATTCAAAGAATTAACAAGTCAAACATAAGGGGATGAAACAAAGGGTGAGTAAAGAAAACAGGCAAATGGTTAGATACTCAAACGTGGGACAGGAGGACGAGCAGGGGCCAGAGAGGGCAGACAGGCCCCTGAGTGGGAGAGCTCCATAAACAATATTCAAAAGAAACTAAACTGCAAAATGCACACGAGACAGGCCCGCAGGTGCACGGTCGGCCGCAAAGCTGGCTCAGGACGTGAGCACCCCACGGACGGAGGCAGTGGGAGGAGAAATCTAGAGACTTCTCTGTGTGGTGTCCTCGAAAGACTGGACTCGCTGAACCGCTGTATTAACAGTGAACTAGCTTTAAGTGGGAAAACTTGAGAACTTATCCCAAACCAGCCTCCTGTGCATTTTCTCCGATGTCTTCTAAACTACACATCCTGATTATGTGTCCATAACTAACTTCCTCCTGCCGGCGTTACAAGACTGGCAGTTTCCAGAGACTGCAGGCTGAGGAGCACCCCGCGCCACACGTGCCCACATGCAGAGCTGACAAGGCACAGAGCTGTCAGAACATCACAAAACTGACATAAACTATGTGGTAAGACCTGAAAAAATAATAATTAATGTCAACGGATGGTAAGAGAAAACTCAAAACGTGCTAGAATACTGTCATTACGTGTTAGGAAAAGCGGCCCTAATCCAAATCTGTAAGGCTGCTCTCTACAAGATACGTTGGCACAGCCAATCTGCTTGTTAAAATATTAACACTTCAAACTCATCCACTCTTCTGTTTCGAGTCACCGGTCCCTGCGCTCACACTGTAGAAAGAGCTGAAGGCAAGGGGTAGTTGTGGATTCCTGAAACCCAGCTAGAACATCCCAGTCCGGGCCTGGCCGTCCCCAGACTCCACCCGAGGGGCCGGGGCTCCACAGGACGGGGCCTCCTTTCTATGCACGGACGGCCCCTGAGCGCCTCCTGCCATCCGCCCTGCTGGCAGGACCGTACCTGGCCCTGCGGGACCTCGTCCTTCTTGTCTCTGTCCATCATGGGGATGGGCTGGATCCCCAGCTTCTTCATCTCGTCGCCCTGAGACAAACGCGGAGAGACAACATTTCTCAGCTTGTCAACAGCCACCAAGTTTTGATATTAACGAGTTGTTCCCTTTATTCATCAATTTTCTTCAAAATGGACAGTGTCTCTGGCTATCGACCCACGCACGTGTCAAAACAGAAACTTAATGTACGCTGTTTGGCTTTGACCCTGACGCCCTCTCTCCGGGTTCCGCTGTGCACAAGTTCGTGACAGTTCTAACAAGAGGGAGGACTGGCGAGGGGGACAGAGCACGGAACACCTCGTGGCCTTGTCCCCACTTACGTTTCAAGTGAGTTTTCGTGTGTGTTGAACTGGGTGAAGCCAGGATCTAGAAGGGAATATTGAGGCTTTATCGAGAAATGATGTATGTCAAGAATAAACAGGAGCCTGCTAAAACGGGTCATTAAAGATCCGGTGTGACTGGCTGTGAGCATTGGAAAGGCTATAATCACAGATGTTTGTATTAAAGATTCACTGTGTGGCAGTTTCTGGGATAAGTGCCATGTGCACTTTAGTTCATGTAATCCTCACGGAATACTTCGAGTTAGAACCTACTGTCCCCATTTTGTAGACTTTAAAAATCGCCTTCCTCTTTTTAAGTATTTGTTAACGATCATTAAAATCTTTAACGTATCCTGATTTTTCCTGTACTCCCCGCTATCCTTCACATGTCTTAATTATTCAATGACTTTCATTATTTCACAGTCATGCTGATTTTCAGAGGTCCAAGGCACAGAACTGAGGACACCCTAGCCTTGCTACCGTAGGGTCCAGAAGTGACCCACTGCAACGCTAAAAATTCCCGGTACAGAACAGAGAAAGTTGTTTTAACGACATGAAGTCACTGGAACACAGCTCTTGCTCTAGTGTTGTCACTTTAAATGTTAATGTCAGGGGCTCTCAAACTTTCTCCTTTTCCCTTCTAAGCGAGTGGAGCCAGCCAGGGCCCTTGCTCAGGGCTATCAGGAGTCCATAAGTAAACAGCCCTTGACTGAACTATGAGCTAACTGCGCACTGTGCTCACAGATCAGGACACAGGCTAACCAGGAAAATGACAGGGCTTGTGCAGTGGGCACCACAGGGAACGCGCTAGAGTGAGGCCTGCCCAGGAAGGTGGCAGAGGGCAGGGCAGGGACAGGGAAGCCAGCCTGGAGGGCGACACAGGGACTTGGGTCAGGGAATCCAGACGGGCTGAGATGTGGAAGAGCCCGGGGGGGGGGGCAGTGGGCTGTGCAGATCAAGTTCGTGGTGTTGGCCCTTATGGATCACAGTGGCACACAGGGACAGATTGGAGACAGCGCTAACGTGGCCACGAGTCACCTCTGCTACAGAGGTGGCAACTGAGGCACAGAGACAGGTGGGGAAGACACCTGGGGATGACAGGCTTTATCCCAAAGTACGAAAGCAGCATTTTCATCTCAAGGGGCAGGACCTCAAAGACCAGCGAAAAGGCGAGGACCCCGGTTACAGCACCGCAGGAACTCGGGCACAGGGTGGCGGAGCCCTGGGGCGGGAGACATGGGGGGAGGGCTGGGCAGAGAGTGGACCCAGCAAAGCCCTGGGAGGCCAACGGGCAAGACGCGGTGACGACATCGGCTTCCTCGCACGGACTACGAGATCCTTGAAGACGGCACCCCTGAGCAGCCTGGAGCTTAGTCCATCTCTGTGGACTGTTTAATCAGGGCAGAACAGAGAGGGGAAAATCTATGTCACACATGTCACGTTTTCATTCATATTTCAGAATACAAGTACGGTTGTCCAAGTGTGGCCTGTATCAGTTAAATAAAATTACCTGCAACACAATAAGCTAGCTTCAGACCAGTTTCCTTACGTGCTATTTGTAGAATGTGCCCCACGTTTCTACTTTTAGACACACACACACTCTAAGTGGGCTGACAGTAAAGTCAGAGATTACAGCTTAGACTCATGCATCTAAAACAACCTTCCTAATTGAGTCTGACAGTAATTAGGTTTTGGGATACACGTTATAAAATAAGGGGAAAAACTCCACAGAAGCATACGTCTGCACAATGTGTGAAGCATCCTGGGGAAATGCCACGAGTGTGACCCGCTCACGGTCTGTGGTCCTCACCCAACGGAAGTTTTTCTCTTTGCCGTCGTGAAAAAGAGTTAATGTTATCAACCGCCCCTAGAAGCTTTCAATGGAATGATTTTCTGGTTTTTACTCTTTACATCCATTCTTTTATCCAGGTGAGATTTATGGTTTGAATCAGCAACCGCCAAACTCTTCACCCTCCAAATTTAATTTTACTTCTTTCAACCAAATGAGGTACATAAAGATTTGGTTTCATTTTTTTCCCCCTGGAGTGATCTTTGAATACGTAGGGGCCTCGCTATTTGTGGATTCGTTTGAACGAGAGAATATTCTACTTATTTGTGGACAATTCAGAAAGAAAACTGAGAAATAAAACACACATTTCTGATAATTTAGATAATTCAGTCAAGAAAAAGTATTCATTAATTTCCACAGTCGTTCCTGTGTCAGGAGTCTTATGAGTTAAATCCCACCTGTTCTGAAGAAGCGTCATCTGCAGCTGAATTAACTATCTGGTATATTCGCAGAATCTCACACGTCTCTGGTACAAGAGAATTACCTCCCAAGTTTCCAGCTGCGGACGTACACAGCGTGCGACACCTACATACACAGCGTGCGACACCGAGGGACTCACAATCCCACGGCCGCAGGTCTGCGTGAGTGTCTTTATCCCGGTGCAGAAGTGCCAATTCTTCTACTGCATGTGACTGACCATCGCTTTCCGAAGGAACCGGCACCCTGAGCCCCTAGCCTGTTGTTACTTAGATCCCCGCACATTTACGTTCTCATCCAATTTGTTCTCATTTCCACGTTCATGTAAAAATCGAAAACATACCTCAGCCCAGAATTCTGCATATATATCATTTGCCGTCAATTTTGTAACTGGCCACAGTTTTGTTACGGAACAAAGATCACAGGCAGTCATCATCAAACCAATGACACGGTCTCTAGAACACAATAACAGAAAAAGGGTCAGCGTGGCCTTTGCAATACAGGCTAGAAAGACGTCCACATTTCCAGGAAAAAAGGCGTAAAGTAGGCATTGCTTTACGACAGGGAGGAGGGAGCTGAAGGTGCAGAACCAGCAGGAGGGATGAAAGTGGGATTAAGGAGCAGCGTTCGCCAAGCCGGAAGGACGTCGGTCACTCTGTCACCGGCCCCGGGCGGGGCTCAGCGCGTGTCCCTGCTGCCCTGGCGCTACGGCTGGAATCAGACACGACGTGGGCATGGGCCATCTCCCCAGGCCTCTGCTCTGCGTGTACAGCTGTGGGCAGATTCTCCTTCCACGGAGTTCTGGAAATGTAGGGGGCGAAGAAGCCTTAAGGAAGAAAATCTATCCCAATCCTTTTGTTTCTCTAAGAAAACGTGAGGTGCAAAGACATGAAATGAGGTCCCCGAGGCGCGGGCAGCCGGAGCCCAGGCCCCAGCGGACGCTGGTCCGTCCTCCCCTCCGAGTCCGGGACGGGTGCCTGGGGAGCCGCCCCGGACACTGCGCCGCCCCGACCCCACGGGCAACGGGCTCTTTCTCAGCGGCTTTGCTCCTCACTCCGACTTCCCTTTTCTAAATATGGTTTGGTTTCATCTTTCCTCCTGAAGAAAAAGAAAACGCTGCATAAAGCATTCTGGCGGACGTCCACCCTAGAATTTTAATGGACGTGGTCCAGGGACATGTGTTTACCCTACACTTACGGTTGCACTAACCGCTAATTAGTAAGGAATTTTAATATGCTGACTTAACTTTTATGAAGCGAATTACCCAATTTTAAAAAGCGAATTATGAAGACACAAAACCACATAGCAGGCAAGATGTTGTCGTTTCTAGCTCATCCCAATGGAATCCATGGCTCCTAAAGGTGGCCTGGCTTCTCGCGGCTCAGGTGGTCCCTTGTGCAGGGCAGAGTCCGGCCCTGGGTCCGGAGCCCGTCCCCACCAGGGCACGCAGCACGGACACCTCTCTGTCGCTTTGGCGGGGTTTCTGATCTAGTGGGGCCCGTGCGCATGATTCCTGGAAGTCTGTGACCTGCGTCCGGGCCTCCGGTTACTCACAATGGGCCTTAATTTCCCACCAGCCTCTTCTTTTAGGCCCTTAGCCTCATTAACGACCTCTTCTACCACTTTACTTTTCGTGAGAACACGTCTCTACTGGGGCAGAATGAATAACTTTACAAATGTAGATGAGACTCCTGTGTATCCCTCCTGCGACCCCAAACAGATGCTGTGTGACGACGCAACCCCCTTAACGTGGCCAGGAAAGGGCAAATTTTCTTGATGAGCTAGTTTCCTAATCATTTTGTGGTTTCAAGGAAGAGTATTTCTGGATTTGGGCTTCTAAACGAGTGAGTTTATTATTGCTTACTCAATGGGGACGTTCACTAAACAGAAATAGAACATGAAATAAAACGATTATTCTGTTTCATAAAATTGAAATAATCCTATCTCATTCAACTATATTCACATATATATCCCAACATTTCCTTCTCTTGCCTAAATGTTCTAATAAGCTTTGTCTCAACAACGATTTTCTATCTCACGAATCTACAAAACAAGATATGTGAACAGAACCGGGCTCTGCAAACCACAAGGAGCCAATTTTCTCCCTGGACAGGATTTCACGGGGGCGTTGCTACTCTTAAGGTTGAAAAGACTATGACACACTTGTCATTCAGACATCACTGTCAAAGCAGCTTAGACAGAACAACCTAAGAGTGGTGATTTTACTGGCAACCAATAAATAAATAAACAGATAAGAAAATTTTACATTAAATGCCTTTAATAAATAAAATTACTTGTTTTTCACTCTCCGTGACAAATCAGTTAGGTGGTCACGGTTGTCTGGAAATACTAATGTGAACTGGAATCATTTTATTTCTTTCCTGCAATGAAACACAGGCCTAATGGGGATAGATGACTGACTCGTAATGCATTTCCATAACCAGCGGTGAACGGGATGGAGCTCATGGTAAGTTACTGACGGTGTGATCTTCCGGAACCTAGTCACGGAACGCAGTGACGAGGCCTACACAACATCATGTTACGGATGATTCCTTGGTAAGTAATTTCAGGGGGTCTGACTACATCATTTACTCCCCACGTTCTGAACGCCTCTGTATCAGGCACACTTCTAGTAATGAACCAACTACACCCTGCTCTTCTAGAACTAACACTCTAAGAAGGAAAAGCAGAAAATAATGTCAAAAAATTGCATTGAACAAGTTTGTAAAAGATGTTTTAAGAGGCAAAACCATGAAGCTCTGTGGAAGAGTCCCAACAGAGAGGAATCGGTGTGCAAGTCCTGATGTGTCAGGAGCACGTGTGGGGCGCTGAGGAACGCCAGCTAGGCAGGCACAAGGAGCTGCCCGGTCTGGAGACAAGACGGGAGTGTGTTATTTCAGGTCAGGAGGCAGACAGTGGCGGCTGTGAGCAGAGGGGTGACACGCTCCACGCTGTGGACAGTCACACGCACAGCTGCAGGGTGAGGGGCAGAGGCCCAGTGACAGCAGTACTCGATGGCAGCAGTGACGACAGGGAAGGGAGAGGAAGGGCTCCGGGTGTCGGAGGCGGAGTCAGGCTGAAGTGTGTTAACATCTGCAGCTGTTATGGTGACGAAGCCCCCGCCCCTCCTTCCCTCTCCCTTCTCCAGCCCCCATGCGCCACCCCAGACCAGGAGGGGTGAGTAAAGCCGGGGGACCTCTCCAGGGTGCTGACAGTGACCTGGAAGTGAGCACCGCTCACCAGGAGGCACGTTCGTCTTCTGGGAGCCATCCTACCTTGGAATTCTCTTCCCACGCGGGAAGAGCACAGGACCAGAGAACTTGACACCGTGGGTGACAGATGGGCAGAGAGGAAGCCCAGCTCTCCCATGCTGCCCCCGGCCCCTGCCCCCAGGGCCCCCTTTCTCTACAAAGCTCATCAGTCAAGGATACGATATCCTATTGGAAGAAAAGTAGAAACACTGGACCAGATGGACCAGAACTGACTCTACAAAAGATTCCAGGTAGAGACATGAAGAAATACAAAGAATGAATTCTCTAGGATTATTATTATACTTCCTCACTTGTGTTGTATCTGGAATTCTAGAGGAATGAAGGGCTGGTTCAATTTCCACAGCAGCTGAGAAGGGAAGAGTCAGTAACTCTAATTCTCTACCGCCACTGCTCCCTGAGGCTGTGACCTCATTCCGACTCCCAAATATCTACGAGCCTTTTAAGTGCGAAAGAAGTGAAAAAAACTGTAGCCCAGCCTTAAAACACAGTAACTACCTCCTTCAGTACAAGTTGACCAGCCAGGGTCCTAACGTGAAACAGACCTCACGCCCAAGGGGACCGGAGGACAGCTGGACGGGGAGACCCACAAGGGCAGGGACAGGGGTGGAGTGGCACTGAGGGTCGGGGACAGCAGGAAGGAACAGGAGAGGCAGCGAGGCCTGCGTCCGTCCCCAGAAGCACTGGGATGAAGCCGGGGCAGCAGACAGAGCACCGACTTCTCTCTCTTGCCACCTCTGAAATCCTGCCAGTGCCGCCGGCCGCCGAACCCAACCAGAAGCTGGAGCGAGGGCAAGGGTGCCGGGTGACCCGGCCCTTCGGGGTCAAAGTGGAAAACGTGGTCAGTGGACCTGGAGGCCAGACAGCGGCTCCCCGATTACAGGAATGACCCGGAGGTGACCGCCGGAAAGCTGTTGTTCACATGGAAAAATATGTCTGACAGTCAAACAACTTAAGTATCAAACTACACCTCTTCACTCAGGTATCCATAAGGCACGGAAATAGAAATGTGGGCTTGAAGTCAACATTTCTTCTGTCCTAAGAAAATCTACTCCATTTGTGTTACGGGACCCAGGTTAAAGCGCCTGGATAGCCCAGCACAGAAATGCCAGAGAAAACAGGAGAGAGAGAAAAGAAAAGAATGAAATGCCTGCTCACCTTAGAATGCTCACGCAGGAAGGGCTAACCGAAGATTTACAGCGTGAGGCAGTCTCGTACCTCCGACAGCGGTTGGGGAAA
Organism: Helogale parvula; assembly: GCA_004023845.1. Taxonomy (NCBI): domain Eukaryota; kingdom Metazoa; phylum Chordata; class Mammalia; order Carnivora; family Herpestidae; genus Helogale; species Helogale parvula. The sequence goes on along the minus strand of PJEM01007802.1, from coordinate 63,267 downwards.
CGGGTGCCAAATACGCCAAAAGCAAGCATTCGGGGTATGCAGTGCATGTTTTGTTCAGAAACTACTCTCTAGTTCACTCTACCTCCTCTGTTTCATTTATTTGCTTTTTACTTTTTTAATGTTTATTTATTTCTGAGAGAGAGAGAGAGAAGGAGGGAGGCAGGCAGTGTGGACGAAGGCAGACAGACTCCAAAGCAGGCTCCAGGCTGTCAGCACAGAGCCCGACTCGGGGCTCAAACTCATGGACCGTGAGATCATGACCTGAGCCAAAGTCGGATGCTTAATTGACTCAGCCACCCAGGCGCCCCTCTCCATTTCACTTTAAAATCAGATCTCGCATAGTTGAAAAGAGACTAAGTTAAATCATTTTTCTCTTAAATTATCATTTTAATGATTTTTTCAATTGTTTTTAAAACTTATCTTTAAGGAATTTTAAATCACAGTATCAGGTACCTTAAATAAATCATATTTATGATAACCACTGTACTCCTCTAATAATATGACCCATTTTGGCTATTATTAAACAGTAAACAAGACTCAGGATGCTATAGATTCTCTGAAAATATTATTTGAGCAGCTGCAGAGCCAAAAGCATAGAAAAGACGTTTCAGCGACACAAATAATACAAACAGCTCTCTGATATGAGTACGTGTAAGCATGGCACAGTGATGATCTTGCTAAAATAAACTTTAAATTTTCAGGTGTCTGGGGGGCTCAGTCAGGTGAGCATATGACTTCAGCTCAGGTCACGATCTCATGATTCATGGGTTCAAGCCCTGTGCTGGGCTCTGTGTTGACCTCTCAGAGCCTGGAGCCTGCTTCGGATTCTGTGTCCATCTCTCTCTCTCTCTCTCTCTCTCTCTCTCTCTCTCTCTGCCCCTTCCCCACTTGTGCTCACTCTCATTCTCTAAAATATAAACATTAAAAAATTTGTTATCGATTCTTAATTTTATAGAATCCTAGGTTGCTTCTTTAAAAAATACCATTGAGAAAAAATTAAATGTCAATGGAGAATCATTCTTGAGCAAATGTGTATCTAGGAGGGATTTGTTGTTATTAAGAACCACCCTAACTTGAAATTTATTTGTCTAACAAAATCCTTGTATTAGTTCTAGAATTAAGAGCTCTTACATAGGAACATGGGCTGCTGTGTGTGACCTTATTTTTTATTTTTATTTTTTAGTTTATTTTGAGAGAGAGAGAGAGAGAGAGAGAGAGGGAGGGAGGGAGGGAGGGAGGGAAGGAGGGAGAGAATGAGAGCAGGGGTAAAGCAGAGAGAGGGGGAAGAAAGAACCTCAAGCAGGCTCCGCGCTGTCAGTGCAGAGCACAGTGCAGGGCTCAAACCCAGGAACCATGGGACCATGACCTGAGCTGAAATCAAGACTTGGACACTTACCCGATGGAGCCGCCCAGGCGGTCCTGTGTGGAACTTTAAATCAAGTGAGGACATAAGCAATTTCAGAACACTGCAAGTTCTTCAGATGAAACATAAAACATACCTGGCAGAACGAGGCCCTTGTACACTTACTCTGGCAGGTGGAGAGAGATTTTTAATTTAAATAAAGGATGCGCTTCTCTAGATATTAGGTAACTTCATATTTGGCCAAAGTCTGCTGCTGATTTCCTCTGATGAACATCATCTTTTTGTTAATTATACTAAACTATGCATTCTCGGTATAGAGAGGCCCCTGCCACTCATCGACTATCCAGTGGAGTAATTATGATCGATAGCCCCAAGAATTACCATCTAATGTTATCATATATTCAGCTACAAACATTTTGGCAATGTCAGATAAATTGATGCCTTAAAAGTATAAGAGATTCTCCAGAAGAGAACAAGAATTCATAATCAAAAAAGAGAGTCTACTGATGAACAAAGGTAAACAGTAAAATAACAGACACAATGAAATTTATTTAAAAATGTATTTCCAGCTTCTAGAATACACACATGAACTAAGAGAGGAAAAAGTAGCTTTGGCGAAGCATCCTCTCTAAAGGGCTTGCGGGAAAGCCCTGGGCGCCGCGAGTAAGGAGCAGCTGGAGAGGGAGGGCCCTGCCCTTCGGGCATCAGCGTGGAAGGCTGGCATCCGGGGAGGGAGCAGGTGCTCGGGTTTCTTCGGAAGAGGAATCCCTCAAGCAAGAATCTTAGGAGTCAGACATAACGCCCGCAGCCTTTGCAGAGGACACCCGTTCATTCTGTTCGATGCCCAGCTCAGCTGCTGCCACCACTGAGGTGACATCCACCGGGAACCCGCAGCCCCCGTCCAGACGCAGGCGGCGGCGCTGGGAGCAGGGGCACGCGGTGACAAGAAGGGCTGGTGAGACAGACATGCGGTCACAGGGAAGTGACATCGGCGTGAACTCAAGAGTAAGAGGGGGCATTGGAAACAGAGAAAGAAGGGTTCGCACCAGCCACGGGGCCACCGGGACCGCACGCCGCGCCCGCCGCCTCTGAGGACGACGCGGAAGGATCCCTGTAAAGAGACCGATGAAACGCCACCAGAGCCACATAAAATGTGGGAATATTTCCCGTGCTAACGATTCTAAACTGGATGGAAAGTGTGCTCAACACTGCGCACATCCTGTGGGCTGCTTCTGTGAGCTCATCAGCTCCCGCGCCCCTCAGAAATGGCTGGATTAACCACCACCACTGGATATACATACTTGTTTTGAGAAAGAGGAAGAGAGCATGCGAGCAGGAAGAGGGGCAGAGAGAAGAGAGAGAATCCCAGCAGGCTCTGCGTGTGGGGCTCGACCCCCTGACCACGAGATCATTAAGAGTCAGAGGCTCCCCCGACTGAGCCGTCCAGGCACCCATTTGTTTTTTACTGATTTCATCTAAAGACTTATTGATAGAATTGACATACTCTATCTTGCTTAAGGACAAAACACTGGGAAAAAATGGTTCGTGTTTTATCATAAAATCATATTTCTGGACTGTATATTTTTGTTTTTCATACTTTAACTTGGGTGTAATTTATATAGAATGAAATGCATAAATTTGAAGGATACAGTTTAATGACTATGACAATGTGTACAGTCCCAGACCACCTCCCCGATGATGACAAGGAGTATCTTCCTCACCCAGAACCCTCTCCCTGCTTTCCCCAGCCCTGCAAGGGCCGGTCTGAGCTCTTCCACAGTCACCAGCACCATGAATTCATCTGGCCTATTCTGGAGCTTCAGAAAACCGTTTTCGTGTAGCACACACTGTTTTGCTCAACAAAATGTCTGTATGACTCATTCATGTTGTTGCATGAATTGGCTGTCCCTGATTATTTTTTATTGCTGGACTGAACATACTCCATTGTATAAATGTCAGAAACGGTCTCTCCAGGCACCTGTTGTTGGACATCTGGGTTGCATCCAGTTTAGACACATCATGAATAAGGCTGCTGTAAACATTTGTGTCAGGGTCTTTGTGTGAATAGTATGCTGTTATTTCTCTGGAGTCACCTAAGAGTGGGATCACAAAGAAGCCTACACTGAGTTTCATAACAAATTTCCAAAGTCCTTTCCCGAGCAGCGGTGCATTTTCCCCTCCCACCAGCAGTATATTAGCATTTCTGCAGCTCCGTGTCTTTGCCAACACCTGGGTCTGGTTGGCCTTTCTCATGTGGCCATTGAGTGAATGTGTAAGTGGTATATCATGGTATGAACTTGGTCTTCCTTACGTCTAAATATGTTGAGCAAAACTTCATGCTCTTATTGGGGTTTGGGTCTGAAAAAAAATCTTTCACTCTATTGCAACCACTGAAAAAAGTAAAAAAATATATAGGTAATATTAAAAAGGAGAGAAAATTGAATCATATAAAATAATTAAAGCTACAAAAGGTGGAAAAAGAGTGGCAGACAAAAATAGGAACAAAGAACAACCGTGGAAGAAACAGTAATAAGGATGAGATCTATTAATACAACTATATCACTAGTTACTTTATTTATTTTTTAATAGTTTATTGTCAAATTAGTTTCCATATAACACCCAGTGCTTCTCCCCTCAAGTGCCCCCCACCATGACCATCACCCCCTTCCCCCCCCCCCGCTTCAGTCCATGGTTCGTCTCCAGTATTCAGTAGTGTCCCTTGATCTGTGTCCCTCACTCATCCCCGCTCTCTTTTCCCCTTCCTCTCCCCATGGTCCCCTGCCAGGTCTGTCCTGTTAGACCTATGAATGCAGACACTAGTTACTTTAAATGTGAGTGGCCTAATATACCAATTAAAACAGGTCATCAGGATAGACCAAAATCAAGACCCAACCAGACTATATGTTGTCTATAAGAAACCTGGATTAAATATGAAGACACCTAGAGATTAAACATCAGTGAATGGAGAAAGATACCAGGTGAAGAGTATTCAGAAGAAAATGAAAACAGCTATATTAGTTTCAGATGGAACGAATTTCAGAGCAAGGAAGGTTATCAGCAATAAAAAGAAGCATTTCATAGTAATAAAGGGGTCAGTTCACACAGAGAAGGAAATGTTCAACCAAACTCAATGGCAACCGATGGATGGGAGAAGATATTTGCAAACAACATGTCTGATAAAGGGTTAGTATCCAAGACCTGTAGAGAACTTATCGAACTCAACAGCCAAAAACAAACAGCCCAGTTAAGACATGAGCAAAGGACACTGAATAGACACTTTTCCAAAGAAGACATGTAGATGGCTAACAGACACATGAAAAGATCAACATCACTCATCATCAGGGAAATACAAATCAAAACTACAATGAGATACCACCTCACACCTGTCAGAATGGCTAAAATTAACACCAGAAACAACAGGTGTTGCGAGAATGTGGAGAAAGGGAAGCCCTCTTGCACTGCTGGTGGGAATGTGAACTGGTGCAGCCACTCTGGAAAACAGTACGAAGGTTCCTCAGAAAGTTAAAAATAAAACTACCCTATGACCCAGCAATTGCACTATTAGGTATTTACCCAAAGGATACAAAAATACAGATTCAAAGCGGTACATGCACCCCAGTGTTTATAACAGCATTATCAATAATAGCCAATCTAGGGAGAGAGCCCAAATGTCCATTGATTGATGGATGGATAAAGAAGATGTTATATATACATACAATGGGTAAAATGGAATATTATCAGCCACATAAAGAAGAGGAAAGGAAAGGAAAGGAAAGGAAAGGACAGGACAGAAATCTTGTCATTTGCAAGGACGTGGATGGAGCTAGAGTGTATTACGGTAAGTGAAATAAGTCAACCGGAGAAAGACAAATATCACATGATTTCAATCATATGTGGAATTAAAGAAACAAAACAGAAGAACATATGGGAAGGGTGGGGAGAGAAGAAAAGGAAACAAAGCACAGGAGGTGCTTGACAACAGAGAACACACTGAGGGCCGGCAGGGGAAGGCTGACCGGAGGGGGGCTGCGTGGGTGGAGTACTGTGACGAGCGCTGGGTGCTGTGTGTAACTGACGCACCACTGAATTCTGCTTCTGAAACCATTATCGTGCTGTATATTAACTAAAAAACAAAGTTAAGAACACTAAAAAAAAGAAAAAAGATGGATAGAACTGCCAAGGAGAAACCGATAAATCCGCTCTTAAATCTAGAGACGTCACCACGCTTCTATCAGAACTGGGCAGATCCAGCAGACAGAAGAGCAGTGAGGGCGTGTGGGAATCCACTCCCTTCATCAAACCGCTGGATAAAATCGACATTTGCAGGCTACTTGATCTAACAACTGTAGAGAACACATTCTCGTCAAGCTCATATGGGACATTCACCAAGACGACCCGTTTTTCAAGCCTCAGATTACACTGAACAAATTTAAAAGAACAGAATGCATGCTCTTAGACAACAATGGAACTAACTAGCTATCTATTTATATTTATCAGTGACAGAAAAAAATTTGGAAAAATCCCCCATTTACCTGGAGATTAAATAAAGCACTTCTAAATAACAGATCATAGAAGAGATCAAGAAAAAATTTAAAATATTTACAACTAAATAAAAATGAAAATACAACTTATGCAACTTCTGGGGCATGGGGAAAGCAGTCTTTAGAGGGAAATTTGTAACACTGAATGTGCACACTAGAAAACAATAAAGCTATCAAATAAAAACATCTTAGCTTCTACTTCAGGAAACTAGAAAAAGAAAGAGCAAATTAAATCCAAATGAAGCAGAAGAAAAGAAATAATGAGACTTAGAGCAGAAATCAATGAACTTGAAAACAGGAAATCAATAGAGATAATCAACCAAATCAAAAGCTGTTTCTCTGAAAAGATCAATAAAAATAAGACTCTTCAGCCAGTCTCACTTAAACAACAACAAAGAGGAGCTTCGCACTAGTAATTTGTGTCTCATTCTCAGAAATGAGAGAGAGAATGACACTATGGATTCTCCAGACATTAAAAGGATAATGAAAGAAATACTCTCAACAACCCAATGCCCACAAATTTGAGAACTTGGATGAAATGGACCAATATCTTGAATTTGCCAAAATAAACACAAGAAGAAATAGATAATCCAAACAGGCCTGTATCTATTAAAGAAGTTGAACTGATAAGTAATAACTTTCCAAAACAGAAAGTATCTGGCCCAGATAGGTTCAGATGATGAATCCGACCAAATATTTAAGGAAGAAACTATACTAATTCTCTATCATCTCTTTCAGAGGACAGAAGCAGAGGAAACAGGTCCTAACATATTCCATGAGGCCAGCATCACCCTAACACCAAGACTGTGCAAAGACATTACAAGAAAAGTACAAAATGCTACCTCTTGTGAGCATAAATGCAAAAATCCTCCATAAAATATTAGCAAAACTAATACTAACATTGTGTAAAAAGAATGATATACCATGCCCAAGTGTGAGTTATTCCAGATTTGTAAATCAATTTCAGTACTCAAAAAGTCAACTAATATAACCCATCATGTCAAGAGACTAAAAAGGAAAATCACATTATTCTGTCAGTAGATGCATTCCTAGCCTTTGACAAAATCCAACAGTCACTCATGAGCTAGGTATGGAGGTTGTGAGGACTTTCCTCATTTGATAAATATCCCCAAAACACCTACAGCTAACATCATACCTAATGGTGGGAAACTCAAAGCCTTCCCAGTAAGATCAGGAACAAGGCAAGAACGTTCTCTTTCACTACCTTTCGGGACTGTACTAGAAGTCCTTGCTAATGCAGTAAGACAAGAAAAAGAAATAAATGATATACTGATTAGAAGAGAAGAACTATATCTGTCTTTGTTCATACATGGTATGACTGTCAATGTAGACAGTTTGAAAGAATCAGTAAAACCACTTCTGGAACTAATAAATGATTACAGCAAGGTCACAAGATACAAAGGCAATCATTTCCAGCAAATCAGACCATCAAAGAACAAGTGACATTTGAAATTAAAACCGCATTACTATTTATATTAGGATCTGCTGCAAAATAAAATATATGTTTATAGGGAGGAGCAAAAGAATAGTCAACACAATATGGAAGGAGAAGAATGAAGTTGGAGGGGGGACAGTACCTGACTTCAATATTTACTGTAAAGCTACAGTCATCAAGAAAGTGACGTAGTGGAGAAAGAATAAACAAACGTATCAGTGGAACAGAGCAGAGAGCCCCAAACAGACCCACATAAACACAGCAGGTAAATCATCTGGGACGGAGGCAAAAGCAATCAAGAGAGCAAAATAGTCTTTTCAACAAAGGGTGCCAGAACAACTGCACATCCGCTTGCAAAAAAAAAAAAAAAAAGAATCTAGACACAGACCTTAAGCTCTTCACCAAAAATTGACTTAAAATGGATCACAGACCTAAATGTCAACTACAAGACTGTAAAACTGCTACATAAGGATCCCAGAGAATAATCCGCTGCTGTCTTGAAGCGCCCCTCTGCTGCTGGCATTACACTTTGTAAACACTTGGTCCTCAGCACACAGATGGAAAGGCCCGTGTTAACCACTCTGCCTCAAAGTACCGAATGCCGAGCCCTTGAGGACTGGCCGATGGTGAGTCCTCCCAGCCTCTGGCTCCTGGTTGTGCCGCACAAGCCCCTGGCCAAGCCTCCACCTGTCCTCTCCTGTCCTCTAGGGCAGAGCTGGCTTCTCTTCCTTCTGTACCTTCCCCGCACCCTGGGACGTCCTCAGTGCTGGCTGGCTGTCCTGCTGTGGCTGGCAGTGTTTGCTCCCGCCTGAAACACTGGGAATGGAAAACTATTCACTTCTAGGCATGTCTACGGATTCTTCACCTTCCCAATAGGCTGGCCAGGACACAGTGAGCCTCATTCTCAGAGTTTCTTGACATTGGGTCGCTGAAGGCTCTTCCTCACTGGCCATCTCTGAGGATGTCCTCACTGGAGAGGCAGACCACCACGGGGCTTCAGGGGCTCCAAGGAACAGGGATGGAGCAGAAGGGTGGGGGTCTATCCTGGTGAAGCTCCCGCCCTGCATGCAGGCCCATGTGCCCACATGTGCCCAGCTTGAGTCAGGACACTGAGCTCACCCTGCCAGTCTGATAACAAACAGGAACAAATCATGCAGTTTTTGATTGTATGTAGTGCTATAGTGAAAATGCGCTTTAAACTGCTTTCTAGTACGGTCATTATGACTCTCCTACCCTCCCTTCTCCATGAAACCTTGCATGAGTCACGGCTGGAGAATCTCACTATACCCCACTGTCCCGAGAAGCTGAAAGGTGTGATTCCTGGGGATTCTTTTCCAAGCAGTGGATCCAGTGTTCCCTGCAGGGCTGTTGTCCCTGATCCAAGGTTAGAACATCAGGTAGACCAGGACCTGGTGGGAGATGTCCCCTTACTAATTGCTCCCCATCCAAGAAGGAAGACAGGTAAATGGTGCAAGTCTGCCTGGGTGGGGGTGAGAGAGGACCAGGAGGCCAGACAGGCACAAAGGGGGCTGTCCCCCAACAGGAAGCCTTGGTGAGTCTCTCGGCCTAGCCAGGGTCTTCTCTCCCCAAACTCAAATCTATCTGACCCCAGGGTGGGTTGGGCTCTTTTGATTGGAGAAGAAAAACTCACTTAGGCCTCTGTATTAGTCTGTTAGCGTTGCTGTAACAAAGTACCACAGACTTGGTGGCTGAAACAACAGAGTGTTGTCTCACAGTTCTGGAGGCCAGAAGTCCAAGATCAAGGTGTTTGCAGGTGGGCTCCTTGTGAGGACCGTGAGGGAAGGGTCTGTTCTAGACTGCTCCTCATGGCTTGCCGATGGCCATCTTCTCCGTGCGTCTTCACATGGTCCTCCCGCTGTCAGATCTGTATCGAAACTTCTTCTTCTAAAGGTAACAGTCACACAGGATTAAGAGCCACCTCTATGGCCTCATTTTATCCACCTCTTTCAAAGTTGTATCTCCCAATGCAGTCACATTCTGGGAATTAGAATTTCAACATAGGAATTTTTTTTGGGGGGGGGGGGCAATTCAGGCCACAACAGTACCTAGACCAAAATTTTATTCTGAGGACGTTTGTGGTCTGGAGCTGAGCTGGGCCAGTGTGGATGGCTGTCCCTTTCTCAACCTTCTCTTCCCTCAGATGAAGCCCAGCACCCCTGTGTCTCCCTCCAGAATTCTCCACTGCTCCAAGTCAGTCATGTGCTGTGGAGTTGTTCAGCTGACGTGGCATCTCCCTGTGGGACCGGAAGCACTGGCGGAGGCAGGGCAAACGGCTGTCCCGTTCGTGGCTGCATATCCGGCACCTGGCCAGGCCCGGCGCACAGACCCCGGGAGTCACGGGACTGACGGTCTCTCTCGGCGTTTCTGCTCCCTTCTCTCGTCCTTGCTGGCCAGGCCCTCGGTAGCCTCTGGTCCAACAGGCTCCCCTTCCACAGACACACAGTCTATCTGTGGTATTTCCCTTCATCTCATTTGTAGGAACACCGAGTCTCCTGTGAGTTAATTTACGTGTTACCTTAAATAAATTTTAAAAGGTAAATCTTTCAGGCGATTTTTACTTTGCCTTATTATTTAGTTGTAAGAGTTATAGAAGACTTATTAAATATGATATAGAGAATATTTTTTCTCACATTGTGTGGCTTGCTTTTTCATTCCCTTAAAGATTTTCCTGAAAACTGTAACTTCTTAACATGATAAAGTCCGACCTATCATTTAAAGATTAGTGGTTTCGTCTTGTTTCTTCCAGCTTCACTGAGATAAGATGGACAAATAAAAGTTGTATAGATATTTATACAGTACAGCGTGCTGACTTGATACATCTATACACTGTGAAATGATGTCCACAATCAAATTAATAAACACATCCTTCGGTACGTACAGTTGTGTGTGTGTGTGTGTGAAGAACACTTAAGATCTACTCTCAGCACAATCGCAAGTATAAAAATACAGTATCACTAACTATAATCACCACGCTACACATTAGATCCGCAGACCTTATTCATCTTACAAGGTTAGTGTTTTTGTGTGCTAAGGATTCTCTGCCTACCCAAGGTCATGAAGACTTTCTCCTCTGTCTATTCTAGAGGTTTTATAAGTTTAGCTTTTACATTTGAGTATATCATCCAACTGAAACTTCAGTAATTCAAGAGCCATTTGTTGAAAGACCATCCATTTCTCCACTGACTCACTGACACCTGGGTTGAAAATCAATAGGCTATGTAGTTTGTCTTCTGTCACGTGCTCCACGAATTTCTCTGTCTACTCTGAGTCCAATGTACACTGTCTTGATTACTAGTACTTTATAGTAAACCTTGGGATCAGGTAGTGTTAAGTCCTCCAATTGGGCTTTTGATTGGTCAAAGTTGTTTTGACTCTTCTAGATCTTTTGTATTTCCTTCTAAATGTGAAGTTAGCTTGTCAGTGTTTACAAAAAAGCCTGCTAGGGCTTCAACTGGGATTGCATGTTTGGAGGATTATTTGCAGAGAACTGATGTCTTAGCAACACTGATTTGTGCAATTCACAGTCATGACCTATCAGTCTATCTATACAGTGCTCTTTCTCTCAGAAATGTTCTGCATTTTTAGTACAGCGATTTATACAGCATGTTAAATCTATTCAAGGATGCTTTTTTAAAAAATGACATATCAAGTAAAATTGTTTTATTAGCTTCAATCTCCAATTGATACTTATTCATATATGAAAATTAATGATTTTTTAAAAACGTTGACTGTGTATCCTGTGAACTTGCTCAATTCACTTACTTAGTCTGTGGAAGGCTTTTTGGAGATTCTTCATGGTTTTGTTCCTGGTAGATGATGGCAGGCGGTTTACAAGTAAGGACCGATTTACGTCTTCCTTTCAACGCTCACGCCTTTTATTTCCTTTCTCACTGTAATGTACTGGCGGGGCTCCCAGCTCAGAGGAGACCAGAGGTGGACACGGCGGGCGTCCCTCATGTGTTTACAGTGTTTCTGAGGATGCTCCTTAAGAAATTAAATTAGGTCCTTTATATTCCTGGTTTGCTCAGATATTCCTGAGGGGAATAGGGGGTTTTGTTAAATGCTTTTTCTGTGTCTTTTGAATTGATCATGTGGTTTCTTCTTTATTCTGAATATTCCTGTGAATATTATTAGCAAATGCTATTCCTGAGGTAAAATCCACTTGTTATGCTTTATTATGTTTTTTATATGTGACTGAATTTGTTAGACTTTGTTATAAATTTTGCATCTATGTCCATGAGGAATATTGACCTTTAATTTACTATTTCTTTTTTTAAATGTTTATTTATTTTTGAGAGAGAGAGTGACAGCATGAGCAGGGGAGGAGCAGAGAGAGAGGGAGACACAGAATCTGAAGCAGCTCCAGGCTCTGAGCTGTCATCACAGAGCCAGATGTGGGGCTCAAACTCCGGAATGGCGAGATCACGACCTGAGCCGAAGTCGGACGCTTAACCGACTGAGAAATCCAGCTGCCCTTTTAATTTAATATTTCTGTAATGTGCTTGTCAGATGTTGGTATCAGGATTATGCAGGCTTCATAAAATAAGGTGGTAAGTGGTTATAATTCCCTTTTTCATAAACATTTTGTGTAAGATTGATATTATGTCTTCCATACATGTTTGGCAGAATTCACAAGTGAAACCCTGAGAGCCACAGAGACTGTGGTCTCCAAATCTGCATTCACATTTCCCTCAAATCCTTAGTGACTATGGACCAAGGTCAAAACAGAAACAGAAGCACCCTATAAATGCTTAAAGGCACCGATCCATAAGTTTAGAGTGATCCATGAGGAATTTAACTGGCTGCTAGAATAAAAGCCAATTATCTTCAGAGAAAGATAATAGAATCCAGAAAGATAACACAGTATATTATCCACAATGCAATATACAAACAAAATAAAACTAAAAAATAGAAAAATATATTCCATGATCTGGAGAAAAAATAGTCAACAAAACAGATTCAAATAAAACTTAGATGGAGGAAGTGTATACAAGAACTTTTAAATAATCAATTATGTCAAAGACTCTTCAGAAAAAGATATATTTGAGTACAAAGAGTGAAGAAATAAGGTATTTTCAGAGAGACATAAAAGCTACAAAAACAAACCAAAAAAAAAAAATCTCAGAACTGAAAGTACACTCTATAAACTAAAATACACTCCTGGATGGAGTTAGCAACAGACTGGGAAGAACACTGGAACAGATCAGAGGAATTCAAGACACAGAACAACCAGTTATGCAGCAGACGGGCCGAGAAGAGGACTGAGAACACACCACAGAGCTTAGGAGCCGCTCAGACGGCAGTCGGCAATCTATCACATGTATAATTGGAGCTGCAGGAAAAAAAGTGACAAATAGGGCAGAAAAAAATAGTTGAAGAAAAATAATGGTGGAAAGTCGTCTACATTTCACTGAAATCAGCAGCCCACAGGCCCAGAGAACTCAGAGGAAGGACCTCAAGCAGGATCAGGAGCTAGAAGCCCACACTTCAGGACATTGTAGACAAATTACTCGAAACCCAGGATACAGAGGAAATCTTAAGTGCGGCCAGAATAAAAGATGTTATACACAGAAGAAGCATTAGAACGACCACTGACTTCTCATCAGGGAAAAAAATGAAGGCCAGGAGACAACTAAACATTTTTAAGTGCTAAAAGAAAATCGGTCAACTTAGAATTGTAAGTCCTGCAAAAAGTAAAGCCAAAATAAAGGTCTTTTCAGATAAATAAAGGCCGAAAGACACTGCTGTCAACACACACTGTAAGAAACGTTACAGGACGGTCTTTAGGCTAAAGCAAGATCATACCAGATAGAAACTTGGAACTGCTCAAAAAATGTGGAGCACCAGAAATGGTACATACCTGAGAAAATATGACAGATTATTTTTCTTGCTTTTTAACTCTTTAATAACCAATTGACTATTTAATTTAAATATTAGCAATCTTATCTGGGATACAGAACAAATGTATCAGTACAGTACTTAGCAGTAGCATAAAAGACAAAAAAAGGATAGAAATGGTTTTCACATTATACAGAAATGCAATGATATTAATTCAAAGCCACTGATGAAAATGAAGACTGTAAATTCAAGAGTAACCACTTAAAATACAAGGAGGTGTAATGATAAATGCCAGTAGAAGAGACAGAACTGCATGCTAAGAAGACATTCAGTTAACGCAAATGAAGGCAGGGAAGGAGGGACCAAGAACAAGGTGGTAAAGAGAAAAGAAGCAAGCTGACGAGTCAACCACACACAGTAACATTAAATGCAAATACACTGAACAGTCCACTACGAAGTTGAAGTTGGCGACCTGGGGCCTCCACTGCTGCAGGTAACAAGACATGCTGAAGTGATCAGGCACAGACAGGATGACACGCCACCAGGAAGCACACAGAAGTCGGGGTGGCTGGTGACATAGCAAGCCTTAAAGCAAGAAGTATTACAGACAAAAAGAGAACTGATTTCACACTGGTAAGAGGGTAAATCACGAAGAAGACAGAGCAGATATAAACGTCTAAGCACCTCATAAAGTTTCTAAACACATGAAGTAAAATCCAGAAATACAGAAATTCATAACTTTACTTAGGCTGGAAGTTGTATTTCCAGTTAAAAATGGGGGAAAAGACTTTCATAGGGGATGAAATCTGTAAAACGACTGTATAATTTTACCAAGACACCAACAGGTCCTGTAGACAAACTATAAACTTTTGTCAGGATTAGAGACTCACGCCAACGTCTCTGAAGATGATATACTTTCACTTCCAAGTGAAAACATAAACACAGCTGCAGATTGCCACCATGGATATTTTTAAGTGACAGCAGGATAGTTTTTTCTTTTAAGTATTCACGATGAGGGGATAAAGGTCATGATGTCTATAACTGATTCGAGTGACACATTGAAAAAAAAAGATAAAACTATAAGGTAATATGTTAATTTTTGAATGCAGGAAGCAGGTATAAATTGCACATTTAAGTATAATGTCTACTTCCTTGTAAGTTTGAAAATTTTTAAATAAAAATATTAAAAATGCTTTTACTAAGTAACAATTTCACTAAAGTTTTTGGGAGGTCGATGGAAGATGAAGATTATCTTACCAGGTATGTGTGATAAATTTCAACATAGTTACACTAATCAAAACGGTATGATCACAGTTGAGGATTAGATATTTAAATGACTTAAGGAATCCAAACCATTATTCAAGTTTATATGAAAACTTCAACCAGTGGAAAGATGAAATATCAATTAAATGGTATTGATTCAACTCACCAGGACTAAATAAAAGACATAACATCAGAAGAACTAAGATCTAATTATGAAAATCAAAATTCTAAAATACATACGAAGAGAATTTTAAGTACTATTTGTATCACTGTGAGGACATCATTAGATCCTACGTATAGAATATTCTTGAAGATGCGATGCTTTGTGTTCGTGGTACCTGAGTAGATTGCTTCTAAAAACCTTAAAACAGACTCCTCTAGAAGGAAATGTTCTCATCAGTCCTTAACGGATCACGGAGGAAGAATGAAACCACCAGGGCAAAGAGAATACAGACCCAAGGTCAGCAGGACTAGAATAGACGGCCAAGCCAACGCTCACAAATCTAAGATAATAATGGCGCCACCTAAGAAGGATGTGGTCACACCGGAAATGGCAAAGGGAAAGTCTTAGTGATAAGCACTGGTGGTCACACCTACAAAGTGACAAGCAAGGAGCTGAGCCAGTGGACTGACGTCTGAGGTGCAGATGGTGGCCGGGGGCACGGTGAGTATACCTCACGGGTTTCTAAATCCATCAGGCAAGGCACACCTTCTCAGAAAAAATAAATCCAACTAATTTCGCCTGATGCATTAGAGCATTCTAAGTCCTCCAACTCTTGTCATTGTGACTCCGTGTCCATGAGACACACTTCTGATGGCCACTCAGGTTCCTAAATGATCTGAGCACACTGAACGCCAATATTCTGTGCTTGTCACCAGAACAGACGTGTGTAGATCAGTAAAATGGAATTTCTGGTTTTACACATCAATCGCAGTAGCTTGGCCAACAAGATCTGGCTTCTGAGAAACGAATCCATTTTCATTGGCTTTTGAATCCGTAAAGCCAATGACCAAACCCTGGGCTGAAATAAATTCAAGGAGAGGCCTCTTTGCAAAATGACTTCTCTTTGCAAGCCCCCATTCCTGGGTGAGCAGTTCACACTGCGATTCGTCTTCTCATCATCCCCACCATTCACTCTCGGTAATTTTGTCAAATAAAGAAATATGCAGAGTAAATGTGAATACAGTGCACACAAAACAAAAAGAAAATACCTCACTTCTTTTACATTTTTGCTTTCAAACATAAAATTTATGCTAAATTGCACTTCTGTGTGTAAGGATAAGTAAGCTTTTCCGGGTACTATTTCCTAGGCTTCTAAACTTTCAAAAATTAGGTTTACCGATGTGACTGATTATTGAGGTTGAGCGATCCGGTCTGGTACATCTCCTCCAGCTGTTTCCGGTTTCCGAAGTATAAAGCAAGGTCTGTGGCGATGATGGCTTTGCGGATGATCTCAAGCACCTGCTCGTACTCGCTGGAGCTGAGGGTGGAGAAGATATTGTGTCCTTCCAGCTGCGGAGGAAGCACAAAGAAACGGCACCGATAGCAAGCACGAGCTCCCGTCTTACGATACTTCCCCGCCGGTCAACGGCTTCTGGCACGCCAACGACAGGTTTGGGGGAAACCACAGAATAGTTTGTAATGAGGAAGGAAATTAACGTCAAGGATCCTCTTTAGGCCACAAAACCGAAGCGACCCTTCAATGAACCATTTCACGACCGCAACATCACTTGCTACTACGGAGTCCCAGTGACTTAAATACCTGGCTTTGGATATTTCCAGTAAGCGGTTAAAGGACTAGAAAATGTGTTTAAGTAGAAGACATATCTTCTTAAACTAATCTTAAGCCTTTAGTAATTTTTCATATTATACTGGAAATTATTGGGCTTAAGAAGTCACGTATATCTTTGTCCACTTCAAGTCTAATGACCAGTAAACACTTCTTCCATATCCCAAAAGGAAATGTCCCACAACCTCAGGATAAAGTTCAGCGAGGTATATTCAAGTTCCTCCCTATAGGCAGCCGCGCTTTCACGTCACACGCGCGTCACTGAGGCGCAGAACTGCGGGGCCGCCTTCTCGTCTGCTGTCCTCATGGGAGATGGGACAGTGGGTGGTGACCCTAGACAAGACCACAACATCAGTCACTTGGGCTCTGTCACCTCAGAATTATTCTTCTGTTTCCAAATCCCTTTAAAACAACTTCTTCCTCTGGGAATATTGAGCCTTTATTGGTAATTGAGATAAAAATGGGTCATTTTGTTCAAACAAAAAGGACTGAAATAATAAAAATGCATTCAAGTGTGGGCCCATCAATTATACTTAAATTATTCATTGTTAGTCAACAGTCTTACTGTAATTGACAGTTAGTCGTTTTCACTTGTTTTAAGCTATCTTTACTGGCTGATAAAAGATATTAAAAACTTGACATTATTAAAGTAGACTTCCTTAAAAGTCAGACATCTCACTAAAACACTGCCTCCTTCCCACTATGCTGAAATAAGGCTGTGCATGCACCAATTGTTTTCTTCTTCTTAAGTTTATTTATTTATTTTGAGAGAGAGAGCGCGAGCAGGGGAGGGGCAGAGAGGGAGGGAGAGAGAAAATCTCAAGCAGGCTCTATGCTGTCGGCGCCGAGCCCCATGTGGGGCTCGATCCCACAATGCTGGGATCATGACCTGAGCTGAAACGCTTTGGGCGCTCACCCTCTGAGGCACCCGGGCGCCCCACAGTTGGGTATTTTCCAGACAATAGTAATAGGAAGGCCTTACGTTTGTAGAATGTTTTAAATTGATAAAGCGTTTTCAAACACGTGACTTCACTTTCAAATCATAAACCTTAACTCTCTGATGTCTGACTGAAACGCAGTACTTGCTGAAACATCAGGATTTTTCTGACTGCAGAGCGACTGCACTGTGTGTATAAACGGGTCACTGCGGTGATCTGAGTCGCGTGATCTCATTTGGAGCAGCTTTCATGGATGCGAGGGGCCAAGGGGGGACGTGACGACAGACATGAGCTCAACACCAGGAAGAGCCACTAGCAGTTCAGCCACCACGGGGGACGGGGCCTGGGGACGGGGACAGAGACGGGGCCTGGGGAGGGGCCTGGGGAGGGGGCCTGTGCACGAGCTGTTGTGGGCGAGGGGGCTCCAGCACAGGCTGCTCAGCCCTGAGGGCTCACGGGGAGGGGACTCGGGCTCTGGGAAGGTGCATGACCCCCATTAGCTTCCAAGCCCCTTCCAACCTCGGCTCTCCAAAGTCTGAGTGCAGGACGTTAACGGAAAAGAGCTCTGCTCCGACTCCTGCTATGAAACCTGCTTGGCTTTCATTGGATTATAATTGCAGCAAAGTGGCTGGGCTATTTCAGCACTTAGTGCCTTGTCACCTACGCTTCCAAACCATTACCGGGGTTCAAACTGGCATGTGCACTCGGTTCGGGCACACGCGTGCTCGGTCAGGCTGCCTGAAGGGGAATGACATGCGATACGTAGTCAACGCTTTATTCTGTTGCTACTAAACCACTAAGTTAGGACATGAAAACATTCCACCATACAGTTCAAAACAAATCTTCTAATCTCTCTAAAATAGGGGCCTCCTTGCCTGGGTTCTAGGAACCCTCTCGGGAACCACGAAGTCATGAACTCACTGCAAACATATCCCTACACATGGTATATGTGGACTGTGCCGTCCGTAAGCATGTTATTTCATCGGATTCTCAAAAGTGTCCATGACCTACGGCAGATGGAGACCCATTTTAAAGAATCTGTACATTCTGTTGGCGACTTCAGATTTATTATTTCTTTTACTACTTTTTGATATTGAAGCAAATTAGGTGGAAAACCTCAGCAGAGGATCTTTGTTATGAGAAGTGGTAAGTAGGATCCTTCTACTTCCTCCTTCACTATTTTGCAAGAGCGAAGGTAATAAATGACACACAAACAGTGAGTCCGCCCTTCCCTGCAGGAGGGTCTAGTAGATCTTTTTCAGCACATGGTTCCTACTGAAAGAAAAGGCAATAAGGAGATACAGGAACCAAACACAGCACACAAACAGCTTAAAGTCCTTTAAAAGCTCCAATTTCACATCAGTTAATATAAAGAAACCTCATAAGAAAATAGAACACTTTTATATCAACTGGTACGTTCACTAGAGTTGACTGCCCAGGTTACAGTGTCAGAAGTTGCTTTTATGATAATTCAAGGCAAGCTGATCCCATTTTGCACGAATCAGGCAGAAGGTAGCCAGCGTCTAGCCCCCAGGAGTGTCTGCGGTGGGGTGCTGGGTGCCGTTCTCCCCGGTCGGGTCTCTCCCGTCACACAACGAACACGTCGTGTGCTCACGTGGGAGGTGTCCCGCCCCCCATGGCGTCAGCGTGCCAAAGGGTGCTCGCAGCACAGTCGGTGCCCACGCACGTACCCAGGACCTGGTCTGGCCGTGGCCCTAAACAAGGGAAGCTCATTTCTGGAGGAGCTCCCAGTTTGGGGGCAGAGAAGCACAGGGCACATGGGAAGCAGACGGAGTCAAGGGCTCCAGGAGAGCGTGGGCAGGGACACAGGCGGGGACAGGGATTCTGAAGGACAAGGAGGAGCCCCTCAGGTCCAGGGAGCAGCGTGACCCGTGGCCGGTGGGACCCTGTGTGGCTCAGTGTGGCTCATGCACATCGCCCCCGTGCAGAAACGGTGACAGAATGAGAGAGGTCGAACAAAGGCCTGAAGTCAGAACTGAAGGGTCACCGGAAGGTCATTACTAGGGTCACGACAGACGAGGCCTGTTTTGGGACGGTCCCTCGGGCAACAGCGGGGGGACAGGTAGGTTGGGACGGAAGCAGGGGGCACACTCATCCATCTCTCAACAGGCTTTTAAAATATTATCATTAATCATAAACCGTCCGCCCCAAAGCCCTGGGCCGCCCAGCCCTACCGCAGAGGCCCTTCAGGGCGGCCTGGGAGCCCCGACCGCGGCCCTCACGCCCACGGCCGCCGCTCACCTGCAGGATGGACACAGTCTGGGAGAAGTGGTGCTGCTCCATGGTGGACGTGGAGTAGAGCGCGGCCAGCGGGTGGTCGAACTTCTGCAGGTAGCTGTTGCTGAAGCCCCTGTGGTCCAGGTCGTGACACAGACAGGCGATCAGCAGGCCTTTGCGCTTAAAAAAAAAAATCCAGGGCACAGACGTTCACAACAAAGAATCGGAAATGAGGAGATTTACTGTCATTCCATCACGTGCACAGCGTGCTGCCCAGGAAGCCGCCGACACCCTCAGGAACCCTTGAAGCCCCCGCGGCATCCGTCTTCTTTCTTAACCTCTTTGTTGTTCTGTTTTAAAGTAGACAATGGGGGCGCTTGGGGGGCTCAGTCGGTTAAGGGTCCGACTTTGGCTCAGGTCATGATCTCACGGCTAGTGGGTTCAAGCCCCACATCAGGTTCTGTGCTGACAGCTCAGAGCTGGAGCTGCTTCCGATTCTGTGTCTCCTTCTCTCTCTGCCCCTCCCCGACTCATGCTCTCTTTCTCTCTGTCTCAATAATAAATAAAACATTAAAAAATTTTCAAAAAAATAAAATAGACAATTGAATCATTCTGGAGTGTTCCTGCTCAACTCTGGGGGAAAGCCCAGGTGGTGTCAAGTGAAAGCGGACGTTCCCAAGAATCACAGGGCCAGCAAGTCTGCAGAAGGGGAGTTTCGGCTCCTCACTCAAAACCCGTTCAGGGCTAAGTTCCAACAACATTATCGCTCTTACAAATAAACAAGGAATAAAAGAAGTAAATCCTACAGCAGGTGGAAAAATGGGCAGCTGTGCAGCGAAGGAGAGACCGCAGAGCCGGTGGAGGGGGATGAAGGGTTAATACAGCTACAGCGAGGCAGGCCCCGGAAGGTCCACGGGAGCAGGCTTGCGGGCGCAGGGGAGAAGGGGTCCTGGGAGAAGAGCGCAGGGGTGGGTGCGGGGAGCAGGTGGGTCTGTCCCAATGGGGGGGGGGGGGGGGGCTAAGGAATCCGGACGGGGCTGAGCGGAACGGCAGGTGAGGGCCTGTCGCGATGGAGGTAAGAACAGGCGGACCAGACAGGCCAGCAAAAGCGCTGACGGAGCAGAGGGAGGGAAGAACCACGAGGGCCGGGACAAGGTCAAGTGGAAAGGCCAGCTCTGGAGAGGAGCCTGGCGAATATTCCCGTGAGCGTGAGGTCAGAGCTCAGAGGGCAGACGCTGGCAGGGACGGGGGTCCACACAAAACTCCCACGGGGCTAACTGTACGTGTCCGCCCTGTCCCTTTAAAATCAATCAATTTATTTTTGAGACAGAGAGAGACAGAGTACAGGCAGGGGAGGGGCAGAGAGAGAGGGAGACACAGAATCTGAAGCAGGCTCCAGGCCCCGAGGTGTCAGCAGAGCCCGATGCAGGGCTTGAACTCATGTGTTGTGAGACCGTGACCTGAGCCGATGCCTGACGCTTAGCCGACTGAGCCCCCAGGCGCCCCCGCCCCTTTCCTAGCCTCCCTCAGCAGGACTGGTTTCTCTTGCAAGCTAATGGGTGGGGCAGGGGGGCTCCCGGACCCCCTCAGCTGCTGCAGGCTCGCCTGCACAGGGTAACTGAATTACTCATGTTCTGAGGACCATTTGGGTTTGGGGTCATTCCCACATTTATGCTGTTGTGTTAATCACGATGGATCTGGTAAGAAATTTTAAGGTTTTAAAGTCCTGCACAATACATAACTAGTGAAAAGCTACTAGGTACATCTTTTCAATTTTTTTACATATGTTATTTTTATTGACATAATATTCACTAGTTTTATTAAACATATGGCAGAATCAAGCATTTGAAAATACTTTACAAAGTGAGGAATTACCTCACTTGTTAATCTACTCCCTTAACAAGATTAAATGATCATTTCTAATCACTATTAGAGAATAAATACCCTTTTTTAAAAAATATATTTAAAATTTTTACACATACTATTTTGGGATTATTTTTAGGCAAAAGGACCCGAGGTTTTGTGAAAACATGATATAATTCTAAAAACAAATTAGGAACTTAAATGAGAGTTAATTTGTGGCCAAAGTTTTCTCACTTACCTTAAACGTTTCCATTTTTGGATGTACATTCAACGCAATCTGAAAGATGCCTTCTACAGTTCTCAAACTCACAGACTATCCTACGGCAAAGGCAGCAACGGAATTGCTGTCTGTCTTTTAATGTTTATTTATTTAGAGAGAGAACACACTAGTGGAAAGAGGGGTAGAGAAAAGAGAGAGAGAATCCCGCGCACTGTCAGCGCAGCCCAAGGAGGGGCTCAATCCCAGGACCATGAGACCATTTCCTGAGCAGAAATCAAGAGTCAAATGCTTAACCAACTAAGCCACCGAGGATTCCCTGAAATTGCTTCCTTAAAAGGCACCGAATGGAAAAAATGCTGAATATCTCAAAAATATGGGGTTTAATGGAATGGGAAATCAGCCTAAAATTTATATGAAAAAAAGAACAAATTTCTTTTTTTTTGGTAATAAATAATAAGTTGTTAGGCTAACCAAACCCTACCATGACATTATTAATAAAAAAGCAAACATGCACCTTCCGACCTTCCGAGTCCCCTGCCAGACTAGGAGCGTGGTCAGACGGGAGCGTGGTTGGACAGGATGGGCCCCGGGGGGGGGGGGGGGGGGGGGGGGGGGGGGGGGGGGGGGGGCGGGGGGGGGGGGGGGAGGGGGGGAGGGCTGCGGTGTGGAGGGGCCCGGGAGAGAGCCACCAAATCCTCATCGCCGGCATGACCACCTCCTTCTCCGCGCAGAGCCCGTGGTCTCGGAAGCAGGACGGGAGGGGTTGTATGGAGGAGGGGGGGGGATTCACACTGGGCTCTTCCGCGGCACCTCCGAGATCATGACCTGCGGCCAGCCTGGTGGGGCCAACGTGCCCCCAGCACCTGGGTGCGGGGCTGGGCGGTCGCAGGAGCGGCTGGGCGGCGGTGCAGGAAGGACCGGGCAGCCCCCAATCCCAGCCTGTCACCAGCGATGGGTGTGTGAAGTCAGGCGTCCATGAACCATCACAGAGCCCGTCTCCCCGTGCGACAAGAGATCATCCTGTCCTAACTGGACTTAGTGTTCTGGGTGCTCAAATCAGTGGGACGCGCCTACACCAGACAGGGCACAAGGGCTGTGGGAAAATTTTACTTTGTTTGAGTGACACAGACTTTCAGAAGACTTGTGCTTTTACAGGGAAGAGGGGCTACAAAATGAGCGTTTCCTTGGGGGCAATGTTTTGGTGAAGCTGGAATTTCTGTATCTCCATTTGTGACACACAATAACGTGAATGATCCATGGGCACATCAACTTCCAAGTGTCCTGGAGTCCCGGTCACGCACCCACATCGGGAAGGTGCTCCAGACCCACGGTACCCGCGTCCCCTCGTGTCACGCGGTCCGGGAAGCCAGGGCGCGAGGACACCCACCTCCAGGTCGGTGAACAGCCCGTGGTTGTTCTGCAGGATGGCGTACATGCAGTGCGCCACGGTCACTGCGTGCTTCCAGTTGTGGTAAGGGACCCGCCGGTAGTTTTTCTTCACAGACATAATGAAACGACACAACTTTTCAAGGTCAAAGCTGAGTGGGAAAGAAAAGAAGCTGTTATGACAGAAACTGGTAAGGAATCCGCACACTCCGCTGGAGCTCTGCTTTAACCACGTCTATCCGGGAGCCTGGGTGCTCGGTCAGCGAGGCACCCCACTGTTTCAGTCAGGTCAGGAGCTCACTGTTCGTGGGATCGAGCCCCGCGTCAGGCTCTGTGCCGACAGCGGGGAGGCTGCTTGGGATTCTTCTCTCCCTTTCCCTGCCCCTCCCCTGCTCACATGCATGTGCACCTTCTCTGTCTCAAAATAATAAACATTAAGAAAAATAAACACATACATCTGTACCCATATACTTGCAGCTGTGAAAATCTCCACAGGGACTGGGTCCAGCAGCACGGAAGCCGGGCTCACCGCTTTCCCTCTGTTTCTCTGGCTACTTAAGAGAGGGACTCTTTCAGAGCTTCTGGCCTGATCGACTGGCCTTCCAGGGAGCAAACTCCAGAATCAGCATGCGGGTGCCTGTCATGAACTCACTCCTTCCTCACACGCATGCGCCATGCTCAACGGACAACAACGTATCATCACCCGTTCAAGGGTATTTTGAGCTCATCTCCTCCAAAAAGCACATTCAGATTCACAAACTTCAAATACATACACTATGAGAAGTCCTAGACGAGTGACTACCTTTCAAAGTATTATGATACACTCAAATTTTTAGTTGGCAAATGGCCATACCAGAGTCCTGCCACTGTACACAGAGCAACATGACACGTCTCCAAGAGTTTTGTTTACTGTTTAATTTTGAGAGAGAGAGAGAGACAGCATGCATGCAAGAGTTGGGGGAGGAGAGAGGGACCGGGGATCCCAAGCAGGCTCTGCGCTGACGGCAGCGAACCCAACAAGGGGCTTCAATTCCATAAACCGTGAGATCATGACCTGAACCAAAGTTGGATGCTTAACCAACGGAGCCACCCAGGCGCCCAATGATACGTTTTTATTATGCAACCTTGTCATATTTCCATATTTCATGTATTTCTACTTATTTCAGGCCCTACCAACTCTGTCACTCAAGGAATTTAAGGCAGCTTAAAATAAAAGCACATCAGTATAAAACAAGGGTCTTTGAAATACCAAAGAGATGAGAGTCTTACAGCTTCTAACAACATACAGCCTTAACTTTGTCCACTGAGGATTTTCAAATGTCCCTGAGAATAAGGTGTGTCATTTTAAGAGTTCCAACTGGCCAGACTCTCAGCTGATATCTAAGAAATAAGTGTGAATCACCCTGTGTGCATTCTTTCAAAGGAGCCATTTATGAAAGTCACCGATTAAAGTAAGAGAAGACACAGAGTTTAAGAGCAAAGGAGTGACAGTCTAGTTCTGGAGAAACCAAGAGCCGCTATAAGCCACTTAATGATTCACTGAGTGAAAGCAAGAAAAATAAAATTATTCCTTGCATTTTAAGCACGTGTGTTTTAGTTGTAAAAAGTTAAGCGTAAAGTCACGCAAGGCCTCTAGGACAGGCCACCAGAGAGGAAAAGTCCCGCAGGGAGAGAGCCACCGTGAACTCAGGAATAAAGCTCTGGGCACTGAATTAGGAGACTCATGTCCTCCACATCTGCTCTCACAGATACAGACCGTGGGTTGAAAGTTGGTGCTAAATTTAATGCACGTTTCCCGGAAACCACGTGAAAATAGTACGCAATGATGTGGAGCAGTGTGCGCCACCTCTTTCCGTTACACAGCCCAAGGTGACTTTCACCTGAATTTTTATCATCACTGGTAGAGACAGGGTCATTAGCCAAGGGACAGCCACCCTGGCAAAGCGCTCAGGGAATGCTGTTGGAGAAATCCAAATCCCAAAATCAATTTGTCCAATAATCTCAGCCTTTTTAAATTTAAATATTGAGGAAAAAGTATTTCTATAAGGCATATTTTCAGACAGTTATCAGCGAAGGAAGTGCAAGCCCCGCAGGCAGGCGTGCAAGAGGCCACGTGACTCAACAGCTTACGAAGGAAGTGTTCGGTCATTCATACCAGGACGTCCCACAGGACCGGTGGACCATGTAGACAAAAATCCCAGGCCACATGTTTTCAAAAGGACCGATGTCAAAGTGGAATCTGAAAGAACACAAGGCTGATTAGTAAATATATTAGGGTAAATGTAAAAACAAATAAAGGAAGTAATTTAACTTTTTGTCTATTAAGAAACTAAAAAACCACTGAGAGTTGAGCCGTCTCTTCCTGCCGTCTTAGTCACAGTTTTGTTGTACTCAGTGTTTCCAGGAGGAAATTCCACACATTCCCTTAGGAACTCAGCCCGATGTTTAAGCCATTGCTTAATTTTCTATGAAACAATCTTTAAAAAATGATGCTGTGGTTGTTATCAGAGCGACAAAAAAGTACAAAATAATGTTATTGTGAATATTACACGTGTTTTACACGGCTCATGGACAAGGGGGGGATGACTTTTTAAAACTTTTTTTAGAGTTGAAAGTCATTCTATCTCCTTCCAAGTCTGGAGAGAAACTTCATAAACACAACCATCCAAAGTTATTACCTAGCTTGCATTTGCTAATTTAACCACTAAGATTTAACCCACAAACACAACAGTAAAATACTTAAAAGAAATCGTCTTCCTCTAGTTACACTTCTGACGCCAAACGTGTGAGTTTCCCACACCCAGCAATTCTCCAACCCGATGCCCGCTAATGCGGGGTTCTTCCGACACCACCGGAGCCAGTGTAGACTGCACGGGTCGGGCTCAGCCCCACAAAGCTGCCCCCGACGGCAGATGCCAGTCCAAGGCCCCCACCCTTCTGATCCTCGGCTCTAAGTCTCAGGTCGCCGACCCCCACCCCAGGTTTTGTAAGGCGGAACCGCGCACAGAGCTCAGGGACACACTGCACTTAGGATTAGCGGTTTATTATTAGGGAGACAAGTCAGGACAGGCAAACGGAAGAGACCCATGGGGCACGGCACCCGGGAGAGGGGCGCTCTGGCCCTGTGGTGACCGAGGCCCCACCTTCCTAGCACCCAGTGTGTTCTGTTCCATAGGACCCTGATTAAATCCCTGGCCGCTGGTGACTCAATCCCCAGCCTGTCCCTTCCCAGGAGGTCTGAGGGCGGGGCTGAAAATGACAACCCCCGAACCACATGGCTGGGGCCTCAGACAACCAGCCCCCACCCTCTTAGAGTCCTTCGATGGCAGAAACCCAAGTGGGGTCGAACAAGGTTCCTCATGAATAAGAAAGGACACTGCTCTCCCTCCAGTCATTCAGGAGACGCGAGGGGTTTAGGAGCTCTGAGCCAGGACCTTGGCACCAAGACCAAGCGCATCTATTCCTTATTATATCACAATACGTGCTGGACACAAACCGTCAGAGGAGAGGCTGAGGCAAATAAAAAATCTCAGGAGCTTATTTGAGCAAAACTCCATTCCAACAGGGCAGTCCCTGGCACCGGGGGCAGGAGCCGGCAGAGACCGTGGGCAGAGAGGGGGCAGAAGCAGAGAAAGGCAGCTACTGCGGACCGTGGCTTGAAGCCCAGTGGGCTGTCGGTGCCTGGGGGTCCTTCCATCACATAACCCTGAGCCCTTGTGGGGTGAGATTTCGGTGCAGTGTCGGCTGCTTCAGCACTAGAGTCACCTCAGTCTTGTTCAATGAACACCTGTTTAATGAACACTTCCAATTATAGGGCAAATATCGGCTCTGGCTTCCTTCTGAGGACTCTGGTATGGAGGTGCGTAGTTGCCTGGCACGTAGAGTGAACACACAATCATCAGAGGTCCTCCCACCAGGAACCCACATATATTAACACAGGCTCAGAAGACAAAGGGTGAAAGTTGGACTAATGATTACTAAATTCTAAAATTTACTCTGTGAATTTAAAATGGCACGGAAATAAAAGCTTTCAGACATCCGACCCTCAATGCACGGTGAACAGTAAGTGCTATCTGGTGACAAGGAGGCAGAAGACGAATGAGGGAAAGCCAACATCTAAGTCAACCCGTTTCAAAACGGCACCCGGATTCTTTTCTTCTGAAGATAAAGAGACACGGCCTTGACATCCACGTGCCATCAGGAGACGGGAAGTCCCGTGTAACCCGGGGGCCGCGGTTCCAGGGCCCTACCCGTTTCGGGTTAGGTCGAATCCAGTTAAAACTGTTCCGGAAGAAACGGACGCGACACTCACAGCTCGATCTCCTTGCAGAGGCGGCCCGGGAGGCTGAAGCGCATGAGGCCCTGCCACTCCTCGGCGGTGCAGATGCTGTGGTAGGACAGCTTCTCCATGGTCACCCGGTAGATGCACTCCGAGTGCCGGATCCGGTGGTACATCTGGAGGAGAACCCGCAGGGTCAGGAGGAGAGTCAGCGAGCGTTTAAAGTAGGCACGTCACTGAAGTTCAGAATTCGGTACCAAAGAATCAGAGTTAGAACTGAAACCACTATTACTGACACTTAACTGCTATCACCATGCATTTCTACGTCCCCTGAAGACACCCACACGTGTGGCCTTGGAGATGCTGAACACCTGTTTGATGTTTTTTGTTCTCTTAATTGTATCTCCCTTTTAAAAGGCTTATTAAATTCTACAATTATCTCTGGATAGTGAGATTCCTGGGTATTTAGCCAGTGGTCGCTTATTCTTCGACTCCCAGGCTCCAGAACCGGGAGAGACTCCAGTGTCTGCCGTTTCTAGGCCACCCAGTCTGTGGCATTTCGTCACAGCCCAAACACACTGAGACAGAGACTGAGTGAGTCAGGAGTTAAGACTGTTTTTCTATATCTCCTTTTAAAAATACTTATCTTCAGGGCACCTGATAACTCAGTGGGTTAGGCGTCTGACTTCAGCTCAGGTCATGATCTCACAGTTCGTGGGTTCGAGCCCCGTGTCAGGCTCTGTGCTGACAGCTCGGGAACCTGGAGCCTGCTGCGGATTCTGTGTCCCCCTCTCTCTGCCCCTCCCCTGCTTGTACTCTGTCTCTCTCTCTCTTTCTCAAAAATAAACATTAAAAAATTAAAAAAAAATACATTTATCTTAATTTTTAGTGATGTCAAAGTCCTCAAGTTCATAAGGTCTCAACGATTTTGACCATGAAGTTCTTTATTTTAGCGATTATACGCACATGCAAGGTGGGCATATATTGTTTACACTAATACAAAAATTTTAAAAGATAAAAAATGGAAAGTATATATTTTTTAATATTTCATTTTATTTTATAACTGAATAAGACTTTTTGATCTTATTAACTAATTACAGGCTTTAAAATGAAAGCATTAATTACATGTATGTTGTCAGGGGTCATGCTTTTCTTTAATAATTTGTGACATTGTGATGTTAAGGTCTGGGTTCAGTTTGTCTTATTTCAGTACTTAGATTTTCAGTCGTGTGACTGGAAAGAGACAGGCCCCAAACTCTGCGGATCCAGATGGAATAAAGTTCGTCCTGGGCTGTACAACTTTGAGTTCTGCTCCCAGACACTGATATTTTTGGCTTAGATTCATATAACTTTCCATTTCCCTTGAGGAACATCAGTTAATCCTGCAAATGAATTAGTCGCATCTTTTATATGTACCAAACAGGTTCATTATGAGACTTAATGAAACTCTTCACGGAGAAGACTGTAGTAACTTAAAAGCTGTTTCATAAGGTAAAATCATAAAAAAATATTCCATTTTAAAGGAAGAAAGGGAGGGAAAAGGGAATAAAGAAGAGATGAAACAGAAAGCAACGAGACTGGAGATTCACACTTAACAGGTGAGAGCTGAAACGTCCTGGTTAAAAGGCAAAAACTGCCAAACCGAATAACAAGCAAGACCCACCTCATGCTGTTTACAAAAATCCTGCTTTAGACATAAAGACACAGATGAGGTCAAAGGCTGGAACTTACACACCATTTCAGAAAAGCAAGCTGGAGGGGCTGGGTTTCTATCAGCTAAGGTAGATTTGGAGCAAAGACCATGAGCAGGAGTAAAGAAGGATAATTTCGAACGAGAAAGGGGTGCATTTGTCAAGCGGACCCGATGCTCCTACACGTCAGCTGTTTGTTTAGCAGGTGCGCAGAGGCCACGTGGTGCAGGGCGCACAGTGGGTGTGACAGACGGTGCTGGACTGGACACGCACGTGCAAACAAGTAAATGCACGGGGTCCCTTACCTTGCACCATATGCAAAAGTTTACTCCAAACGGATCTAAGATCTAACTGTAAAACCTAAGCTTCTAGAAGAAAACATAGGAGGGAAATCTTCCTGACGTTAGGTTAGGCAAATATTTCCTTGATACGGTACTAAACAGCATGGTCATTAAAAAAACTAATAATAAACTGGACTTCTTCAAGGTTAAGAACTGCTCTTAGAAAGAAACTGTTAAGAGAATAACAAGACAGGCCAAACATTGGGAGCAAATATTTGCAAATAACCTACTGAGAAATGACTACTTATTTAGCAGCATGAACTATGCAGCTACCAGACCCAGGGGACCACGGGGCTGTCAGCGGACGAGCTCGGGGCTCAGGGTCCTGGGATCTGAAGGCCTGTGTAGGAAGACAGACGTGGCTATGCCAGGCGAGAGGATCTGCTGACTTAAGAACTCTGTGAGAGGCGAGGAGCCCGTCCCCGTTTGAGTCGGTGTTGGAAAACAGTCCTGCCCACGGAGGAAACGAAAACTTGATCCGTACCTTACACAGCTGTAGTTTCCCAGTGTATACAGTTGGCACATAATATCAGAATTTCAGGCTAAAATATGAACAAACAGAATTGGTCCCAGAACCACGAACACTTCGGGTACAGGGGGAGGTTATGCAATCCTGGGCACGCAGGTTCCCACAGAGGAAATAATTCCAGATGAATCCGAGTAAGTAAATAAATATCAAGTAAATAAGGAGTCAATAAACTCAACAAAGGAGAGACCAGCACAAGGCCGAGTCAATACATGGGTAACCCTAAGATCTGAGTTAATGAAAGATAATGCAGAGATTAAAAATACACTGCTGTAAAAATGTAGCATTTGGCAAGTGACTCCCTATGCCTGCGAAGCTACTCTAGTTTACAGAAATCACAGCACCAAAAAATGCAAAGGGATGAGAATTATTATTTCTTGACCAGATCCTAGGGAGATGTGTTTAAGATGCTGTCTTTCTTAAAGACAGGCTCAAACTACCACTGAGAAAGAAACCTTTCCATGCAGAGATTTGCAAATGTGACAACATTCTCTTTCAGACCCTTTGCTTGATGTGAAACCAATAGGAGAGAGGAAAAAAATATGTACACACACACATATACATTATTTTTGGCGTTATGTTCCTACTAACAAGGGTAGTTTAGTTTAGAAGGAAGCAAAGAGAAGTAAACCACAAGGAAAATGACCCGAGCTGTGTGTCCTGCACACTTTGCTGCGTGGAAAATGCAGATGTCCTGTGACTTAGAATTGCTGACTTCTCTTACTCTGTGAACGTACATGTTTTCTCAGGGTCAACCTCAAAGCTCCCTCTGTTAACTCTTTCTTGCTACTTTCTAGTGAAAAATAAGGCAACTACCAACTTAAAAAAAAAGCACTTTAGCCCATGGAAACAACCAACCAGCTATATATGTAACATGAACTGGGATTTTGTGAAATTGACTGTGATGACTAGTCACAAAACACAAACATCATGACCTACTAGAGCTAAGCACAAAGGGGGTAAGGCTGAGTACCACAGAGTAAGAATCTTACTGATCTGCTACCTCATTTCGTCCCAACAGCAAGCCTATGCTTGGTGTTATTCCTACTCATTAGTTTAGGAAATAGACACGCAAGGAAGCAAACTAACTTTCCCAAGGTCAAGAAGGTGGAAAGTTAGAAATAGCGGTATTAGAATGCGCATTTGCAAATGGCAGGATTTGACTCTTTCTCACTGCCAAGTAATACTCCATTGTATATATAAACCTCATCTTCTTGATCCATTCGTCAGCTGATGGACATTTGGGCTCTTTCCATGATTTGGCTATTGTTGATAGCGCCACTGTAAACATTGGGGTACATGTGCCCCTATGAATCAGCATTCCTGTAACCTGTGGATAAATTCCTAGTAGCGCTATTGCTGGGTCATAGGGTAGTTCCGTTGTTAATTTTTGGAGAAACTTCCACACTGTTTTCCAGACTGGCTGCACCAGTTTACGTTCCCACCAACAGTGCAGGAGGGCTCCTCCTTGTCCGCATCCTCCCCAACATCGGTGTTTGCCTGAGTTGTTAATGTGAGTCACGCTGACAGGTGTGAGAGGTGGTACTCGTGTGGTTTTGATTTGTATTTGTCTGGTGAGCAATTCTGAGCATCTTCTCAAGTGTCCATCTTGCCATTTGCAATAATGCAGATGGAACTTGAGGGTGTCATGCTAAGGGAAATACGTCAGCCCGAGAAGGACAGATACAATATGTTTTCACTCATATGTGGAATTCAAGAAACTTAACATGGAGGAGGGGAAGAGGAAAAAGGAGATAGTTTCAAACAGAGAAGGAGGCAAACTATAAGAGACTCTTAAATACAGAGAACAAACTGAGGGCTGATGGGGCATGGGAGAGGGGAAAGTGGGGGATGTGCACTGAGGAGGGCGCTTGCTGGGATGAGCGCTGGGTGCTGTATGGAAGTGACGAGTCATGGGAATCTGCCCTCGAAGACAGGAGCATACTGTATACACTGTATGTTAGCTAACTTGACAAAAAACTATATTTGGAAAAATAAAAACAAAATTAAAATATTAAAAAACAAAAAGTTTTTAAAAATGCACGTCTCCCTGATTTCCAGCTTTAGATCTGAACAATATTCAGCATCCTTCAGCTCAAAAAGTGGTCAGAGAGTGATTTAAAAGGGCAGAGGGAAAGAGGGTCAAATGTGAAGTGAAAGCGTTATCTACCGCAGAGCACGCCCACCTGAGAGCAAGGCCTTGAAAATCCACCCAAGATGGAAACAGCCTGTACTCAGCGCCTAGAGACCTCAACAAACACAGACATGCATGTGGGACATGAGAGCACCCAGTCTTCAGGGTCAGTTACCTCTGCGTCTGTACCTAGTACAGAACCGAACACGTTTAAGTGCTCAGTTCCTATTCGGGGATTAAGTGAGCACATCATTCATAAATTTTGTAGTCCTAGAGCCAAAAAAACCCTTAACTCCATTAAAACTAGTTACCTATATACTTGTAGACTTGGAAAAGGATTAAAATGTTTATACTTCGTGTCACCTAAAAGATGCAGTCTTAGAATTTTTATTCAGTCACTGTTTTCTAAGAGTATTCAAATTAAAGATGTTGGGGGGGGGGGAAGGGTGTGTTACCATGTCCCTACAAGCAGAGAGGCAAACTTTAGGGTGGATATTTCTATTTTTTTTAATGTTCACTGATTTACTTTGAAAGAGAGAGAAAGCGAGAGTGTGCAAGAGAATCCCAAGCAGGCTCCGCACTGTCAGGGCAGAGCCCTACTCGAGGCTCGGTCCAGGGACCGGTGAGATCATGACCTGAGCAGAAGTCAGGAGTTGGATGTTTGACCAACTGAGCCCAAGCGTGCCTCGGTGGGCGTTTCTAAGGAAAGTTTCATTGGAGATATGAAACACTCAAGCGTTGTACCCAACATTCAGTTCATCATCTACAGACAGATTTCATTTACATAATTCTCCTCTGAAGTACGCCACGCATTGTTAAACTATCAATTTATTCCAAACTGGCAAAATTTATCAGACTTAGGTACCACCTGCTCTGTATCTTACATATAAAACTTTAAAAACACTCCTTGACGCCTGTCTCTCTTTTAAGCGGCCTCAGGAAGGACAGCGTCATGTGAAAGGTCTATGTCAGACGCTGGCTCCATCACACCCCTGCTGCCGTGTGCCCCTGTGCAAGTTACGTAAACCCTGTATGTCTGTTGTCTCTTGTGCCACATGGAAATAACAGCAGCCTCACTCAGGACTGTTGCGAGACTGTGTTTTTTGTGTGTAAAGCGTCCGAAACAGCAGCCATCATGGAGCATGTGTAGGAGTGAACACAGCCGTTCTCACCACGACCATCTCACACCCACCGTCCCGGACAGAGAAGATACTGCTCAGGTGGGGAATTCAGGAACGAATAGAGGTTGAGCCACTGATTAAATTGTCCCGAGCCAAGAGGGTTCATTTTAATAATGACTTTTCCCCCCACATGCCTTTAATGGTAAATGTCTTCTGATCCAAACTGTAAAGATCTCATCTGCTTAAAGGCTTGCTTCCTCTAGGCAGGAGATGTGACACGTATCATTACTATCCTGTTGGCTTTGGGCATCATAGCAAATTATTTCTTTAAAAGCATAACATGCATGACTAAATTAATTGATTCTTTTACTTTTAAAAGACCTTTCAAGTTTTTTAAGTGGTTGTTACCATTCTGTTAACAGTACAAGCACTGTCTATTCATGAAGTGGAGATGTCGCCAGCCAGAGGTGTGCCCCTGGATCTGACACGAGGGGTGTAACCAGAAGGAAGTACAGAGGCGCTAAACGGTACGAGGGTTCATAACGCCCATGCGCCCTGCCTCTGGGACAGAACATTTACGCGAAGACGACTGAGCGAAACAACAATAAAATACGCTGTTATATTATCACATCCACTGTCAGAAGCAATGTCAGGGGTGCCCGGGGGGCTGTCAGTTAAGTCTCCGACTTCGGCTCAGGTCATGATCTCACAGTTTGTGGGTTCAAGCCCCACGTTGGGCTCCGTGCTGACAGCTCAGAGCCTGGAGCCTGCTTGGGATTCTGTGTCTCCCTCTCTCTGCCCCTCCCCTACTTGTGCGCGTGCTCTCTCTCTCAAAAATAAACATGAAAAATTTTCTTTTTAAAGAATAAAAAAGCAATTTCCATGTAGGAAATAGTAATTTCAAGAACAGAAGTATTTAAAAGTTTCAGGACCGACATGCTTACTCTGACTCAGTATCAGCAGATGACTAACTAGTACTCCACACGGGGCCTGGGGGGCTCAGTCAGCGGAACGTCAGACTCCTGGTTGTCGCTTAGGTCATATTCTCAGGGTTCGCGGGTTCGATCTCCACATTGGGCTCCATGCTGACCACGTGGAGCCTGCTTGGGATTCTCTCTCCCTCCCTCTCCCTCTGTCCCTCTCCTGCTTGCGCTCTCAAAATAAATAAATAGACTTTATAAAAAAGTACTTCATACTAGTAGCACAGGGTTTTCATATTCATGAGCTTGATAAATATTTATGTATACCCTCTAGAAACAAACAGAACATTGAGGGAAAGACAAGGTGCCCACAGATGTGATTAATGTTTGGGACAGTGTTGTCTACAAGGTGTTTTCCCCAATGTTCATATTGATGCGTGGGGGGCAAATGGTCAAATGGGGAGGCAAACTTGCTGAAAATAAAAACTCACGTAACTGCCAGCACAGGGACCGGACTCAGGCCTGAGCTTCTGCTCTCGTGGTCTGCGGACCAGTGTTTTTAACTGAAGAAGGTTCTGAAAACCCCTACTGTAAGGAAACCAGGGGCTGTCTCACCGCATCTGGGAACTATCTTCTTTTTTATTTGGAAGGATTCTTGCTCCAACAAACAAAGAAGTGTTACCTCAGAGAAGATACGTGAATTGGTCTTTTTCTGAATTGGAACATGTTTGAAAGAAACTCAGCTACAGCCTCCCTCGGGCTGGACGGCCAGGAAGGCGAGCAGAGGTCAGCGGTCCCCCCTGGAGCTGTAGATGCCGATAAAGAGGTTATTTTAAGTCGGAGAAGCTGTCAAAACAATATAATTTTTTATAACCTCTCGTGAGAAGACACAGTCACAAACTCCACAGAGAGCTGCAACGGCATCACCTAGACTGGCGACTTGTGCCGTAAGGAACTGACCAACAGAAAATCACTGTAAGGACAGACCGCCTGTTAATTTACTCGTGGCTTTTCAGGAGCGTTACTTTAGCTGTTTAAGTTTGGTTTTAGTTTCTCGTGAACATTTAATCATGTTTGCATCCAGGTTTTAGGATGCAACACTCTGCGGGTCTGAAGAGCGTCGGACTCACTGGGCCAGGCCCTCTACTGACATGGCTGAGTTAACTCAGGAGTGATTTAAAAAAAAAAAAAAAAAACTTACCGATTTAAATTCACATTAGTTAGCATGCAGTGTGATGTTGGTCTCGGGAGAATCGAGCCATTCCTCATTTACGTAGACCACCCAGGGCCCAGCTGTGACTGAGGTCAAAGAGATTATTGCCTGTTTTCTCCTCTATGATTTCGATGGATTGCTGCCCCGCAGTTAGGCCTTACGTCCATCTTGAATTTACTTTTGTGCACGGGGGAAGACAGTGGTCCAGGTTCATTCTTCTGCGTGTTGTTGACCAGTTTTCCCAGCGCCATTTGTTAAAGAGACTCCTTTTCCCCCTGGATACTCATTCCTGCTTTGTGAAAGATGAGTTGGCCATCCGTTTGTGGGTCCATTTCTGGGCTCTTTATTCTTCTTTTAAATATTTTTAAAATTTATTTAAGAGACAGCATAAATAGTAGAGGGGTAGAGATACATGGGGAGAGAGAGAGAATCCCAAGCAGGCTCTGTACTGTCTCTGCAGAGACTGACATGAGGCTTGAACTTACAAACTGTGAGATCATGACCTGAGCTGAAATCAAGAGTCAAATGGTTAACTCATTGAGCCACCCAGGTGCCCCTGGGTTCTCTATTCTGTTCCATTGATCTACGTGTTGGGTTTTGTGCCAGTACCATACTGTCTTGATGATTACAGCTTTGTAATACAGCTTGAGGTCCAAAATTGTGATGTCTCCTGCTTTGGCTTTCTTTTTCAACATTACTTTGGCTATTTGGGGTCTTTTCTGGTTCCATACAAATTTTGGAATTGTTTGCTCTAGCTCTGTTTAGAATGGTTTTATTTTGATAAGGATTACATTAAATGTGTAGATTGCGTTGGGTAGTAGAGACATTTTAACAATATTCTTCCAATCTATGAGCTTCCTTGGGTCTTCTTCAATTTCTTTCATAAACTTTCTATAGTTTTCAGAGTACAGATCTTTTATCTCTTGGTTAGGTTTTTTCCCCAGATATCTTAGGGTTCTTGGTGCTATTGTAAATGGGATCAATTCCTTGGTTTCTCATTTTGCTTAGTTGTTGGTGTATAGAAATGCAACTGATTTCTGTATATTGATTTTTTTATCCTCTGATTTTGCTGAGTTCATTTATTAGTGCTAGCAGTGTTTTGATGGAGTGTTTCGGGTTTTCCATGTAGAGTTATCATGTCATCAGTGAAGAACAAAAGTTTGACTTCTTCTTTGCCAGTCTGTTGTCTGATTGCTGAGGCTAGAACTTTCAGTACACTGTTGAACAACAGTGGGGAGAGTGGGCCTCCCTGTTACGTTCCTGACTTCAGGGGGAAAGCTCTCAGTTTTTCCCCATTGAGGATGGTATCAGCCGTGGGTCTTTCATACATAACCTTTATGATGTTGAGTTACGTTCCTTCTATCCTACTTTCTTGGGGTTTTTTATTAAGAAAGGATGTTGTACTTTGTCAAATGCTTTTTCTGCATCTATTGAGAGGATCATATGTGTTTTCTCCTTTCTTTCATTAATGTAGTGCATCAGGTTGATTGATTTGAAAACACTGAACCAGCCCTGCAGCCCAGGAATAAATCCCACTTGATCATGGTGAATAACTCTTTTAATGTACTGTAGAATTTGACTTCCAATATCTTATTGAGATTTTTTGCATCCAGGTTCATTAGGAATATTGGCCTAAAACTCTCCTTTCTTTGGTTTTGCAATCAAAGTAATGCAAGCTTCATAGATAAGTTTGAAAGCTTTCTTTTATTTCTAGTTTTTGGAACAGTTTGAAAAGAACAGGTATTCACTCTTTTTTAAATGTCTGGTAGAATTCCCCTAGGAAGCCATCTGGGCCAGGACTCTTGTTTGTTGGGACATTTTTGATAACTGATTCCATTTCTTTGCTGGTTATGGGCCTGTTCAAATTGTCTATTTCCTCCCGTTTCAGTTTTGGTAGTGTATGAGTTTCTAGAAATTTTTCCATTTCTTCCAGATTGTCCATTTTGTTGGCATATAATTTTTCACAGTATTCTCTTACAATCATCTGTATTTTTGTGGTGTTGGTTGTGACCTCTCCTCTTTCATTCATGATTTTATCTTTTTGGGTCCTCTCTTTTCTTTTTGAAAAGTACAGGTAGGGATTTATCAATTTTGTTTATTGTTTCAAAGAACTAGCATTTCATTTCATTGATCTGTTCTGTTTTTCTTGTTGTTGTTTCTATAGCGTTTATTTCTGTTCTAATCTTTACGTTTCCCCTTCTTCTTTGGCTTAGGCTTTATTTGCTGCTTTTCTAGCTCCTTTAGGTATAAGGTGAGGTTGTCTATTTGGGACCTTCTTGCTTCTTGAGAAACGCAATGCACTTTCCTCTTAGAACTACCTTTGCTGCAACACAAAGGGTCTGGACTGCGGTGTTTCCATTTTCGTTTGCTTCCATGTATTTTTTAAATTTCTTCTTTCATTTCCTGGGTGACCCATTCATTCTTGAGTAGGATGTTCTCTAACCTCCATGTATTTGAAGGCTTTTCAAATTTTTTTTCTTGTGGTTGATTTTAAGTTTCATAATGCTGTGATCTGAAAATATGCATGGTATGATCTCAATCTTTTCGTATCTTCTGAGGGCTGATTTGTGATCCAGTATATGATCTATTCTGGAGAACGTATCACGTACACTTGGGAAGAATGTGTATTCTGGTACTTTAGGGTAAAATGTTCTGAATATATCTGTTAAATCCCTCTAGTTCAGTTTGCCATTCAAAGTCATTGTTTCCTTACTGATTTTCTGCTTAGAGGATCTGTCCATTGCTGTAAGTGGGGGGTATTAAAGTCTCCTACTATTATGGAATTATTAACAATGAGTTTCTTTATGTTGGTTATTAATTGATTTATATATTTGGGTGCTTCAAGTTGGGGGCATAAATAATTACAATTGTTAGATCTTATTGGAGGATAGACCCCTTAATTATGATATAATGCCCATCTTCATCTCCTTACAGTCTTTGTTTTAAAATCTAGTTTGTCCGAGAGAAGTGCGGCTACTCTGGCTTTTTAAAAATCTCCATTAGCATGATGGTTCTCCATCTCCTCACTTTCAGTCTGAAGGTCTTCAGCTCTAAAATGAGTCTTTTGTCAGGAGCACATAGATGGATGGATCTTGTGGTGGTTGTTATTTTTTAAATCCATTCTGATACTCTATGTCTTTTGATTGGGGGCATTTAGTCCATTTACATTGAGAGTGATTACTGAGAGATATGAATTTAGTACTGTTGTGTTACCAGGAGGGTTGGTGTTTCTGGTGATGTTCGCTGGTCCTTTGTAGTCTTTGTTGCTTTGGTCTTCTTCTTCTTCTTTTTTTCCTCCACTTAGAGAATCCCCCTTAAAATTTCTTGCAAAGCTGGTTTAGTGGTATGAACTCCTTTAGTTTTTGTCTGGGGAAGTTTTGATCTCTCCTTGTATTGTGAATGACAGCCTTTCTGAGTAACGGACTCTTAGTGTATATTTTCCTATTCAGCATGTTGAATATTTTCTGTCACTCCCCTCTGGCCTACCAAGTTTCCGTGGACAGGTCTGGTGTTAACGTTATGTTTCTACCCTGGTATGTGAATGACCTTTGGTCCCTAGCCACTTTCAGAATTCTCCCTTTATATTTGTATTTTGCAAGTTTCACTATGATGTATTGTGGCGTTGGTCTGTTTTGTTGGTTTTGAAGGGAGTTCTCGGTGGCTCATGGAAGTGGAGGCCTGTCTCCTTCTCTAGATCAGGAAGTTCTCATCTATAATTCATTCAAATAACCCTTCTGCCCCATTTCCAGCTCTTCTTCTGGGACTCTTATGATACAAATATTGTCTGTTTCATGGAGTCAGTTCCTGAAGTCCCCCCGTGTGAGACTTCCGCATCAGCGAGTTTCCTCTGCTTCCTTGACCCCCGTTGTCAGTGCACCCAGTTTGTTCTGCACCTCAGTTTTACCAGTTTTTATTTCATCCTGATTAGTTCTTAGGTCTTTGATCCTGCAACGAGGGTTTCCCTGGTGTCTTCTATGTGTTTTCTCAAGCTCGGCTAGTAGTCCTATGACTGTTTTCTAAATTCTTGTTCAGATATATTGCATATATCTGTTTTGAGCAAGTCCCTGGCTGTGATTTCTTCTTGACCTTTCTTTTGAGGAGCATTCCTGTCTTGTCATTTTGTCTAGGATTCTGTCTCCTGGGGGTTTTAGCAATCCATCACCTTAACCACGTGGCCACGTCGTCCCACTTTTCCGGGTCTTGTAAAAGCTGTTACGTCTCCTGCACCTGAGAGCACCGCTATGCTGAAAAGAGGCCGTTCGCCATCCGGGCCCAGCACTCCGGGAAGCGTTTCCGGGGGATGTTCCGCGCACTCTGCTGCTGCGCTCTGGCTGCTCGCTCTCGCTGGTCAGGGCTTCGCAGAGCTCCGCCTTGCCTGTAGTGGGGACTGTGTGGACCTTAACTAGGAGTGCTTCGATTTGTTTGTTGAAGTAACCCTGGGAAACAGTGTGTGCAGCAGGGTGGGGGACGCCTGATCCTCTCAAGAAAGAAAGAATATGGAAGGGAGCAAAAAAATAAACCCAGAGAATCAAACAACTTTAAGGCTGATTCCAAATGAAAAAGAAGAAAGGAACAAAGGAATAAAAAAGCCTGATCAGAGAGAGAGAGAAAGAGAGAGAGAAATGAAAAAATAAACAAGAACCTATGACCCTGATTCCAAAAGTAAAAACGAAGAAAAAAGGAAAAAAAGAACTGTAGGTGCTGTTGTGAAGCAGTCGATTTTCAGGACACCCGGTGCCCGGAGGGTGCCGGCTGAGTGGGGGTGGAGCGGAGGCAGGCTGCTGGGTCATGGTCAGTCTGGCCCCATCGATAAGCAGCTGGCAGGCCTGGGCGGGGGGCTGGTGTGAGCAGGTCCTGCCTCCGCTGGCGGCCTGTGTGCTGCTCCCGGAAGTCCCCCCACGTGGGTGTTGGGGCACGGCCCCATCTCTTGTCCCAGGACAGGGTCTCACTCCCTGCACTGCTCAGGCAGCTTCACAGAGTAGGGAGGGTGGTCAGCTCCCCCTACGCCACAACTGTCCTTTTACCTTTGGTGCAGGGCTGGGATTCAAACCCAAAGTCTCAAAGCACAGGGCGCTGCGTGGATGCGCCCCCTCCTCCGGAGCAGGGCCTGTCCATGCTGTGTGGAGTCCTCGGTCCCTGAGCCACAGTGCCAGCCTGCACGGCGCAGCCACCTGCGGCGTAGCACCGCTGACGGGAGCAGGTGTGCTTCCCCGGGGGCACCTCTGTCCCTGCTGACGAACGGCTGGTGGCTGGTGCCGGCTGGGCTTTCATCCTTGGAGGCAACACGCCCTCTTCTAAAAGTACTCCCGGAAGGGACTGTCCCCTCCCAGTACGCCCGGAGATGCCTCCACCGCGCTGTTCGCTCGGGGACCAGCTTCCTCCTCCCCAGGGGCACCCCGGATAATGCCACGCAATTCCAGAACCTCAGAGGTTGAGCTTCAAATGCTGTCTGCAAAGGAGAACTGGGACCCTCAGCACTTCTTGCTCTCCAGTCTGTGGTCCAGAGAGGTTTTCTCTTCGTGCAAACTGGATGCCATACTTTCTCAATCTCTCCCTCCCTCTCTCCTTCTCATCTCTCCACGGCAAGGTTCCCTCCCCCTCCATGACACCATCGTTTCCCCCCAAACCACTTCCACCGACCCCCCGCCTGCCACGCGGTCTCCCTCCACTCTGCAGGCCGACCTCCCGGGGTTCCACAGTCTGACCTCCACAGAGCCGTGTCTGAGGGCCGAGGAAAGCCCAGGGCCCCCTCCTTCTCGGCCATCTTAAATCCTCCCCAACTCAGTTTAAACTGACAGTGACGCGTTCGTCGAGTGACACATGGAAACTTGGATCGATTTTAAGAAGACTGATTTCTACCTCCTTAACTTCCACACATACACTGACCTAAAAATGACTTTTTTCCACCTCCGATTTCAAAATAACCCCTTCCTTAAATTTCTGTAGTACAAAAACCCCTTAAAACAAAGGGAAATGTAAAATATGGTATTAATGAGATCTAATGATGGTTTCTAACGCCTTCATAACATACTGATGGTAGATCTAAGTAAACTTCCAGCTGCTAGATCATTCAAGAGAACTTCTGATGGCGGCATTACCAGTACTTTTTGATAACTTAGCTCAGGTGGAGTTCAAATGAAGAGAAATTGCTAAAATAAAATGCTTTCTGCTATTTACTCATTAATGGAAGCAATACTTGGGCTTCCTTAAAATAAAAGGGACAAGTAGGAACAAAGCTGATGCTGAATAGCGGGAGTCCAGTGTCTCAGTGTCAAGGAAGAATGTTCCAGACGGCAGTGAGATGGCTAGGAGGAGCCTGTGGGGCAAGGGCAGATGTATCAATACACGCCTCAGGGAAAGAGAGAAGGAGAACGCGATTCCAGAACTCTCTTCTACAACAGTGAGAGAAAGGGAAACCGTTTCCGAGGAGAACCCGCAGCACGTCCAAGGCCGTGGGCCTGCTAACAGGACCCAGTGGGAACACCAACCCGCGACGGCCCGTTACACTGATGCCCTCAGCAGAACCGGAGGCAGCCTCAGGCAAGTCCAAGGTAACAAACGTTCCACAAAATAACTGGCCTGTGTGCTGTGAGAGCACCCAGGGCAGGGAAGGCGGAGAGCAAGGAACGGTTCCAGATGAAAGAACACTGAAGCAGTTTGTAGTTTAGGGGCGTCCGGGGGGCTCAGTCGGTTCAGCATCCGACTCCTGATTTCGGCTCAGGTCATGACCTCACAGCTGGCGAGTTCTGGCTGTGCCGTCAGGGCAGAGCCTGCTTGGGTGCTCTCTCCCTCCCTGCCCTTCCTCTGCTCACGCACTGTCTCTCTCTCTCTCTCTCAAAATAAATAAAATAAACATTTAAAAAAACCAAGAAGTTTGTAGTTTAGGTACCTGGCACATGTTAGGGGCTGAATTTAATCCCTAAGTTCCTATGTTAAATCTCTAGTATCAGAACGTGATGTATTTGGAGGTAGAGAGGCCTTCACAGAGGTAATCGGGGCACAAGGAGGTCAGGGGCTGGGCCTGGGTTCGGAGGGACACGTGTCCTTCTGAGGAAAGGGGTCAGAACACAGTCACGCACGGGAGGAGGGCCGTATGCGGACACGGGGGGAAGGAGGCCACCGTCAGACCAAGGGCAGGGGCCCCAGAAGACCGAAACTCGCTATCACTCTGGGACTTCCAGTTGCCAGGACTGTGGCCAATGACCTTGTGCCGTCTACGCCGACCAGTCTGCGGTGTGGCCGTGGCAGCGCTAAAAAGCCAATACAGAGCCAATGTGAACTCCTGGACTTCTGAATTCTGCAGTGGGAACATAAGACGGTGTCCTTGTGTTCAGAAAACACAAACACAAGTATTTGGGAGTTGTGAGACATTTTGTCTAAAACACGCTCTCAACTATATCCGAGAAACACGACATCTATGAACGAGACAGAGAGAGAGAGAAGAAGGAAGGAAGAACATCAAGGAATAAATGGAAACACAGCACCCGGGGAGCACGGGCAATGGTAGAAGCGAACCTTTGTATTATTTCTGTAACTGCTTTCTGTCTGATGTTATTTTAAAATAAAAAGTACAAAACACTTACACTAAGCTTCCTTTCATTCTAAAAGAGGTACCGTGTATTCATAGCTGTGTAAGCCAGTTTTGTGTGAAGTCACAGACATCTCATTAGGATAGAACAGTTTCCAGTAAGTTGTATTTTTTATTTTTGATAAGCATTTATCAAAATTTCATAACATGGTGACTTGGGTCATATGTATGCTAATAATGACATATATGACCACAAGTCAAAATTAATTTTTCACACTTATTATATGTTTTAGATGATCTTAATAAAACACTATAAAGCATAAAATATATTACATCAGATCAAATGTCTGTCGGGTACAGAAATACATATCCAGAGAGAGAAAGGACGCGGCTGCTCCCAGTGATAGGAGCTCACAGCTGTGCATTTAAATGGATAATAACAGGGGCGCCTGGGGGCTCAGTTGGTTAACGTCCAACTGCAGCTCAGGTCATGATCTTCCAGGTCGTGGGTTCGAGTCCCACGTCAGGCTCCGTGCTGACAACTCAGAGCCTGGAGCCTGTCTTCAGATTCTGTGTCTCCCTCTCTGTCTCTGTCCCTCCCCCACTCATGCTCTGTCTCTCTCTCTCTCTCTCTCTTAAGTAAATAAACTTTAAAAAAATTAAACGGACAATAGTGGTTCTCAAGTGACTGCAGCAGTGGAAATGTTTAAAAAAACAATAAAAATCAATATTCAGAATCTACTAGAAATTATATTCTCTGCAACTTCTTTAAAAGGTTATGTATTTATTTTGATGAAGAGGCGGAGAGAGAGGGAGGCAGAGAACCCCAAGCAGCCTCTGGGCTGTCCGTGCCGAGCCTGACGCAGGCCTTGAACTCAAACTGTGAGATTATGACCTGAACCGAAATCAAGACTCGGGCGCGAAACCAACCGAGCTGCCCAGAGGGGAACAAATGTAATGTTCTGTCAGTGTTTTCTTATGAGAAATGCAGGTTCAGAAAATGTTTAAACAGAAAGCATCTGACCGCTGTGCTCCCGTGTTCCGTGAACCACGTGACGGGCGAGGTCCCGGGAGCGGGCACGGGGTGACGGGGAGGAGGGGTGCTCTCACTGAGCAGCACTGACTGAGGTGCGTACGCCTGTCCCTGTGTCTAGAGTACTGTTTTTTGCCACTTCTGCTCCTCCTCACCCCTCCGCCGTCTCCCCAGCGGTGCGGTTGGTTCTATGGAACCAGAGGTTCTATTTCCAGAAAGGACATTTGTCAACATCAGCAAGGTGGTAACTCCCATTTGCATTAGCTTTGTAAAAGGTTAATAAACATTTCCCGGACTTTTACGTGCCGGCGATCACTAAGGGATTCTCAGAGTTCACCTAAGGCCGAATGTTGATCTCAACAGGTTTAAAGTGACGCTTCATAAACCAATGAGCCTCACCCCACAGACCGTGACCAGGGCACACGTGTTGTGGGGTCGTGTGAGCTGACCCCTGATGTGACCGTGGTGCTGACAGGTGCCCCCGCGGTCACACGAGGGAGCTGTCCCTCGCGGTGTGAGCACCACCATCTTTGGTAAGAGACTCTCAACCGCGGTAGGTACTACCGACAGCGACCTCTGCTTCCTCATTTCAGGAGACACTGTGACAGGTAAACCTTACACTCCAACATCTCACCTTTACACAACCTCATTTTTCTCTTTAACAAATTCATCTTGAGGCAAATGCAAATTATTAGGAGGTTTTTTTTTCCAAAGTATTTTAAGACATCTCCTGAAATACGTACAACCAGGAACCACTTTTCTGGGTTGTGAAGGAAACGCTGCGGCGGGGAGGGAACCTTTCAACCACGTTACTTCAAAGGTCTTCCAGCTGACCCTACGTAGGGGAAAAGATATTTAA
Source organism: Helogale parvula (assembly GCA_004023845.1). Lineage (NCBI taxonomy): Eukaryota > Metazoa > Chordata > Mammalia > Carnivora > Herpestidae > Helogale > Helogale parvula. The sequence goes on along the minus strand of PJEM01007802.1, from coordinate 18,705 downwards.
AAAACCGGCATCACTCACGTTGGCACAGTGCAAGGCCAGCGCGCAGAAGACCGCGAACATCTTGAAGTTGTTCTCGTCCGTTTTCGAGAAGGCGCTGCCGCTCAGCTTGTTGACCATCTGCACCACGCCGATGACGCTCCCCCGGCTCACGATGGGCATGCACAGAATGTTCCGCGTGGTGTACCCCGTGTACAAGTCCACCTCTCTGCGGGAGCGTTCAGGGGCAGACGACAGACACGCACACACAGGAAAGAGCACACCTTCCGTCATTAGTCTCAACTGAGTTTTGCAGTTTACATGCTTCTGCTGACAATGAATTGTAAGGGGGCCCTATAGCTTCTAACTTCAAGGACAACGTGACGTTTGAAAGTGCTGCACTGAGGTCTTTGGAAACATATCCTAACCGTTTGTTCTTTTGTTTTTGAGCGTTTTTCGGAACAGCCTCGTGGAGGCTTTTGGTTTGTCATCCGGTGTTAAGTATCCAGGATTGTTAAGTAAACACAGACGGACTGGATGCAGAGGAGAAATAAAATACATCCCATGAAATAACATGTTCCTTTGAACTTGGTCATAGGTTATGAGAGATGCAAGTCGCTAATAAACTTAAATGGGAGTTCTCACTTTAAAAATTTAGAGCTGGGTCGGCACCCTGCAGCGTACCAGCTCTCTGCTGTTTCATTAATATTTTTATTTCTTTTTATGTTTGTTTATTTTTGAGAGAGAGAAAGAACTAGAGAGACAGCAGGGGATGCACGGAGAGGGAGGGAGAGAGAATCCCAAGCAGGCTCCGTGCTGTCAGCACAGAGCCTGATGCGGGGCTCTAACTCATGAACCAGAAGACCATGACCTGAGCCAACATCAAGAGTCAGACGCTTAACCAACTGAGCTACCCAGGCTCCCCTGTTAACAGTGTTGGTGGGACTCAACCGCAGGGTTCCTAAATGGATTGCCGCCGCCCTGTGGCACAGCTGAGGACTTGCGACAGAGACGTTATGGACTCAAATGCTAACTATGTGACCAACCCTTCATGGAAAATGTTTGCTGCCTCCTGATTGAGAGAAACAATTTTTTGCAACCAGGCCTCAGTTCCACAGACACAACTAGACGGCTCAGGGCGGTCCGTGAGCTGGTGGGCCCTCGTGCTAGGCGTCCCGCGCTTACAGCGAGGTTTTGAGACTGATCCATGTTGTTGCAGGTCCCGCGGCCCCAGTGGCCCAGCACCTCCAAGTTCCGGGGTATGGAATCTACCACACTATCCACTCACCAGTTAATGGATACTGGTGTCTGTTACCAGCCAGCTTTTTGGTCACTGTGAAAAAGGCTGTTTTGAAGACGTGCAGACAAATCTGTGTAGACAGATGTCTTTCTGGATCCTTTGGAGAGGAGCTGATTGAGTACAGTGAGCGTATGCATAAATCTACAAGAAGCTGCAGACCCGTTCTCCAGCATGGCTGCACTGTTAGCCACTCCCGTCGGCAAAGCAGGAGTCAGGCTTCCCCATGTCCCTGCCGTGCGTGCTGTGCCGCACTGCATCTGTCCGCGTAGCCGCGTAACAAGACCTCTTAGTCCAATTACATCTCCCTCCATCGGACACCTTCTCGTGTGTCTAATGGCCATTTGTGTATCTTCTTTTGTGAAATGTTTGTTAACATTCTGGGTTCTATTCATTACGTTAGGTTATCCCATTACGACGGAAGAGCTGTTTACATCCTCCAGACACAGTATTTTGTAAATATTTTCCCACCATCTGTTGCTTGTCTTTTCATGTTCTTAATAGTCAACCCATAAAATTTTTATCTAACAGTTTTATAAATAAGGCTATACAAATATTTTCAATAGTTAAGCACTAAAATAGTAAGTTTGGGTTTTTTGAGGAAAAACCTGAGATTTTCTGCAGACTCTTAATTTACTGATAAAATGTATTACTAAGATATAGTTGTGTTTCTATACAAGTCGCACATATCTGACAATCAAATTTCTGAAAAACATTCTTACTACTTTAGAATTGCCTCTTAAAGGAATCCAAGTGTTTGAATGAAGAGAACACTGCTGCCAGAATATCTAACTATCCCTCCCTCCCAGTCACAGCATCAATCCTGAGACTTTCAATTTCTAAGATTCATTAAAATCAGATTATATAATTTGGTGTCTAGTTCTCCAAAGAAACTCAAGACAAAATGAGAAACCTTTATGAGCCATAATATCCAATTTCAATGGTCTCCAATAAAAGCGGCAACCCACGGAGCTCCCACTTCGTGTCTGCGAAAGTTGCCTGATCTCTTACGGGTATTTTCTCGGATTTTAGACACACCCTACAAAATAGGTATCACTGTACCATTTTAAAGGTGGGAAAACTGAGACTCTGAGGGATTAAGTAACCCACCGCAGGCCGCTCTGGAGTGGATAAATGTGGAGACACAAAGTCCGAGGTGGGCGCTTTCATCGGGAGGTGTAGGGTGTCCTGGAGAACGTGCCCAGGACAGAATGACACCACCACCATGAGAATGAGAGCAGCCTCACAAGTTTAAACTGTTCCTGTAGAAATAAATGCTTTTATCACATGTGACTCTCCTACAGCTGGGTATCATTAGTGGTTTAGAGTCCATCGTTTTATAAATATCTTTAAACACTGAGGACTGATAATAGAGTTGGTTCAAAAGAAGTGCCCAGAGCGCCCAGGAGGAAGGACCTACTGGCGCTGGCATGTGGGGACCTGGGGCGGGTCACCACCCAGGCTGCAGACAAGGGGACGTGACAGAGATGGCGGGGCCACAGGCTCTTTCTTACCTGTTGAAGCGTGGGTCCGCATAGGCGTCTGGAATGTTCAGGACCTCCCCCGTTCTTGCTACCTGGCCGGCAATCCCTTTCTCAATTGAAAATCTGCAGATAGAAGAGAGAGGGACGTGCTGCTGAAAATACAGATGCTGTAAAGTAACTTGGAACATTTCACCAGCACTAAATAGCAAATAAACAAGGATTGTTTTATTTTAAATCCTTGCACTACTTTTACATTTACATATTCAAAATCACCTTATTATGACATAAGATGTAAAGGAAAAGTAGAAAACCACTGCATAGTAATCACTGGAGAAGTTTGTTTTAGGATATAATCCACCATGTATTAAATTATAGCGGATCACAAGTAGAAACTGAAAAATTATCCAGTGGTCACCTCTAAAGACCAACGATAATCTTTTATATTTGCAAAGGACCTTATAATTTATAAGATGCCTCAACAAAAATTTTCTTTATTTTTATTTTATTTATTTATTTATTTATTTATTTATTTTTAAGTAGGCTCTATGCCCAATATGGGGCTTAAGCTCATGACCCTGAATCAAGAGCCTCACGCTCTCCTGACTGAGCCAGCCAGACGCTCCTGAACATAAATTTTCTTAACTAATTCTCACTGTGGTGTGAACGGAAGCTCATAGGGCTCGGTGACTTGTCAGCATTTCTGAAATATTAGTGGCGCAACAGCAACCGACAAGGAGGCCCCACCGTGAGCTTCCCCCACACCATGCGTGTAACCAAACTCACAGGCTATGTGTGAGTTTACGTCTGACTCGAGATACTATGCAGGGCTAGGACTCGAAGGCATTTGTAACACAAGCACTATATAAAAATAACACAATCTGCAACTTTTAGAATCTTTAATTCTCTAATTTGTCAAATTTAAAAACAGCCAAAATGCAAGCTTTATCTGATTACACTTAATTATGTTTTGTATATCAGCATTTTCTTCTATAAATATATTCTGTTTATAGTTTTCTCATTCTAATATCATAATTCCTACCCTCCTTTCAAAATTAGTTAAGAAATATGTCTGTTTTCCGCAATATCTATAGATTTCAATAACCTGGAAATAGTTTTCATGATATTACACTTTCAACATTATAGGAAAGAACTATTACTGAAATAAAGCTCAACTTTAAGGATGTTCCCTAAGGAAAAGATAAAAAGTCGACACAAACAAGAAGTAACTCTCTTAAAACAGCAAAAAATGAACCCAACGTTGCACAGAAAGCAAGCTTGTTTTATCCTGGTTTTCTTGTGCTTTGAACAACACAGAACAAACCAGATTGCTGCAAGAAAAGAGCATTAGGACCGTTTCATGATTTATGCCTCGTTCTCCTGCTCAGCGGGCCTGGTCAGGGGAAGCCCGAGCAAGGCGGGCGCTCACTGAAACGGCTGGCGACCGCAGGTCAGCGGAGTGAGCCAACGCCAGCACGTCCCCCTCACTGTCTCCCACGCCTGGCACACAAGTTCAAGTCAAGTTCTCCAAAAGGGGGTCCATACCAGCACCACTGAGGAACAACGAACCTTTGGCAAGAGAACTTACTTTACCTAAATGACTACATTCAGACTGATTTACTGAGGTCTAAAAAGCAAATGCACCAGAAATAAAACACGTAAAAATAAAAAGTCCGATTTCGGAGTTCCGTGAGTGTGGAAGGTAGGACCCAGCCCAGAGTGGGAAGTGGCCGGAGGCAGGCGGTGGAGAGGCCTGGCTGGGGCCACACTCCTGTTCCGATCACATCTGCTCAGCGTCTCACACCACGGCCCAAAGAGGAACAATTCCGCATTAACCGGGAGTAGGTTTTACGCGGTGTTGTAACTCCCAAAGCACTTTGCATGATCACGTGGAAAAACAGCTACATAAGACATGTAGGCAAAAGGGATGCAAATGTCTAAAAAAAGAGCCAATTTCTGAACGTTGGTGACAGTGCTCCTCGAAGGTGTCCAGGCTGTGACCCGACTAAGCAAGCGTGCCTGCAGCAGGCAGACTCTGCTCTGTCCCTGGGAGGGACGGCAGCTGCGAGGGAGGGGACAGGACACAGCGAAGTGTGCGCTCCGACGGGGGCAGGGCGGCCAGGCCGGCCCGCCTCGCAGGTCCCTGTCCACCTGTCCGCTGGCTCTGCATCTGACAGCCCCGTGGGCGGGGACGCGTGGGCCAACGCCACCCTGCGCCTGCGCACAGGACCTGCAGACTCCGGCGGGCGTGCCTTTACCTACCTGGGAGCACTAGTAAGTTTTTCCACCATGATTTCCAAAAGGACCGCCTCCGGAAGACGGCATTTCCAGGAGTGACGCTAAAGCTTCCGGGCGCGGTTTCGCGGGCGCTGCAAAGTCATTCCCAGAAGTACTACCTTCAGGAGGCGGGTCCTGGTGGGAATGATACCACAGTATGACAAGAGCTGTCGGCACACCTGGGAACAGGCACAGAGAGGCGGGTCACGGACCCTGGCCGCCGCGTCACAGGCAGGGACGCTCTGCTCCCCGCTGTACCTGATCTCTTTGGTCTTCTTGAAGACTGGCTTTCCTTCCTTCTCCTCTCCGATATCAAAAAGGTCTGAATATAACTCCCTGTTCTTGTGGTCCACCTGGAAGAGTGCACAGCGGTCGGCGTTCACCAGATTTTTTGCATATATCTAAGGACAAACGATAAAACAAGAGTAAGCCAGTGAGAAATGCAGGGTTTGGAGGCAAACTGTGTCAGACATACACACAAATGTCAGCTGACAGTGCTCAGGCTGGGTGGGAAACGGGCGCTATAACTAAGCAGATGGGAGTACAGAAGGACACCGCTAACGTCGAGCACCAGCCGACGCGGGCTGAATGCCGAGACGCCGCCCAAGGCTCGTGTGGGTCAGAACTCGGCCGCGGGCCCGGCCCCTCAGAGCTCATGACAGTCCCTCTTCCACTTGTGCCCCGGGTGAGCCACGCTGGTGCGCTGGTATTTGTGACACATCGGTTGTAAATCATCCCTCGGGAGGTTCATATCCACACTGGCTGTTCTGACCTGCTGCCCTACTAATCACGTGTAGTAATTACTAAGTGTTTTACACACTTCAGGTGCGTCGGGTCACTTAGTGCTCACGATAACAGTATGAAGTCAGGGAGCGTTTTTATCTCCACTTTACATGTAAAGATAACAGGCAGGGAGGTGACTGCGGCCCACCGTCCCCTGGCTGGTAAACAGCAGACTGCGCGTGTGAACTCACCCTAGCTGCTTTCATGACCGTGCCTCTTGTTAACAGAACAGCTTTTTCCATTTCTAACTGGAACACCCTGTACTCACTTTGTCATTCACTTATTCATCCATGTCTTCCCACAATCACTTCTCTAATGCCTCACATCTCCCACTGACCCTGGTGGGCGGACCACAGTCTGAGAATCCTGGCAACCTCAGCCCCCCCGATTTTAGACATGAAACTATTCCTCAGAGAAAGAGGGCTGATTCTCAGAGAAAAACAGCCATCACAAAGTCAATGCCAGAGGGACCTGGGCCACCTTGTGGCCACAGGAAAATATATAATCTCACGTGAAACTACTTCATGGATTTGATGAGAGAACTCAGCGTGGGTCAGACACAGTGGTTCGTCCTCATCTCATATACTTTGTCTTTGTAAATCGTGCTGATGCACCGGTTCCAGGCTGTGCCCCAGACGGACTTTCCTGCACATTAAGATTATGAGAGCTTAACACTTTGTCTCTTTCCAGTGAGTTCTGGGACAGCGGAAACTGCTTCTTTCCCCTAGAGTATCGTAAATGCCCAGCACCAGGCCTAGAACGGAGGTCAGCTACCTGAAGTCCACCAGCCACATGTAGCCCATTGCCTGTTTTTATAAATAAAGTTTTGTTGGGAAAGAACTATGTTCATTCCTTTCCGCACTGTTTAAGGCTGCCACAGCGGCAGAGTTGAGTGTCTGCAATAGGGTATATGGCCCATGAAGCATAAAACCTTACCATTTGACCCTTTACAAGAAAGGTTTGCCGACCCTTAGGTTAGAACATATAAGACTTATGTAACCTACGAAGTCTCAATAAATAGTTGAGAAAGGATGAATGACAAAGTTAGGGAGACAGTAATGGGACTGTATTTTGGCAAAGAGAAGAATCACCCATTTATTCTGCAAACTCATGGGATCTTTAATTATTAAATAATATATGGTCCTGCACGATTAGAGATTATATTATTAAAAGCAAAATTAGCATCCCTAGTGCCTACGTCATGTTAATTGCTTAATACTTTGGCACATATTTATGTTAATAATTATAAAACTCTAAACAGAATGAACAATTTTATGGAAAAGTGAGTCGAGAACTATTTGAAAAATCTGAACAGAAACAGAATAACAGGGCGCCTGGGTGGCTCAGTTGGTTAAGAATCTGACTCTTGGTTTCTGCTCAGGTCATGGTCTCACAGTTCGGGCTCTAAGTTGACAGCGCAGAGCCTGCTTGGGATTCTCTCTCTCTCTCTCTCTCTATCTGCCCCTCCCTCACTCTGTCTCTCAAAATAAATAAATAAACATTTAAAAAATGAACAGAATAATACAGACAATTGAAAAACTGTCAAAGAATTATTCCCATAAAAGGCATCGAGCCCAAATGACTTCAAATATGAATTACTTATGAGTCTTCAACAAATAAATTTCTATCCTATGTTCAGAAAGAAGAAAACCTTTTCAGTTATTTTAGAACCCCTGTTATGCCACTGAAACTGAAAACTGACAAAGATACTAGAAAGATAGCAAATCACAGGCCAATTTACTGTGGAACCCAGAGAAAACTCATAAATAAGAATTCTGGCAAATCAGGCTTAGGAACTAACACATTACAATATTTAAAGACTCTTCATAATATTTCAGTATCATAAACTCTATTATTTCATAATAGCAATAAAATAAAGAAAAAGATCATACAATTATCTTCATGATTGTCAAAAATGCATGTGATGCAATTTAGGCACCATTCACGATGAAAACTTTGGTCAAATGAAATAGAACACACCCATTTGCACGTATGTGTGTGTGTGTGTGTGTGTGTCCCGTATCCCCTACTTGGCTGATGTAATCTTTACTCCTGGACTTGCTGTTATTACTTATTTCTGAGGTTTGTGTTTATACGCTGCTCAATGCCTTCCCTTCTTTCTACCTTTGGGGAATATTAGTATTGGGTCACGGAGTCAGCCAGCGCCCGGTGTTGGTGAGAGCATGGAGCGGGACCCGGGTGCGCTGCTGCGGGGCTGTGGCATGGCGCGACCACACGGAAAACAGCGGCAGCTCGAGTCAGACACACAACTAACTGGGTAAGCAGCGGCTCCGCTCCCTCAGCGCGGAACAACTGGAAACGGGGATTCAGATGGAAAAAGCTGAATACACATGCTCAAAGCAGTGCTTTTCTCATTAGCCCACTGTGGAAACAACCCAAACGTGTCAGCGCTGGCGATGGACACAGAACGTGCATGTTCACCCATCCAACAGGATACTTTGCAGCCACAGAAATGAGTGGCGGGCTGTTTGCTACGTGCGGCACGGGAGGCCCTGAAAGCAGGCTTCAGACGCTGAGCTGTCAGCACAGAGCCCGCCCAAGGTGGGCCTTGAAGGCTGTGTGCTGAGCGAAGAGAGCCAGGCACAGAGCCCACGAACTGCACAATCTCTTCTGTGGGAGGGGTCTAGACTAGGTAAATCCACAGAAGAAGAATTAGATTAGCGGTTGGTAGTGGACTGGGGCTGGGCAGGAAGGAGCCTGGGGCTTACGCAGATGACGGCTAATGATACGGAGTGTCTTTTGAAATAATGAAAATGATTTTTTAAATTTATTTTTATGTTTATTTTTGAGAGACAGAAACAGAATGCAAGTGGGGGGGAGGAGCAGAGAGAGAGGGAGACACAGAAACCTGAGCAGGCTCCAGGCTCCGAGCTGTCAGCACAGAGCCCGACGCTGGCTCAAACTCACAAACTGTGAGATCATGACCTGAGCCAAAGTCAGATGCTCAACTGACTGAGCCTCCCAGGCGCCCCTGTTTTTCACTTCTTCACAAACTCCTTAAAATTGTCCATACCCAAACAAATTATTTCTTACTATGCAATTAAGTGGTCTTTTTTTTTATCCAAAGAAAACATCAGTGTAACCCTAATTATGTAAAGAATGAGCTGAAAGCAATAACCCCTCATGTTGCAATCCCTCTCATAAACTTCGTCTCTACATCCGAGGAGCACTTGTACCCCACCCTCGCCGCCATGACATCAGAGAGAGACACACCCGTGCACATCACGGAACCTGGGGATGAGGAGATCCCGCACCGCACAGGACTGCTCTGTGTTGAGAAGAGACCAGGAAGACAGGAAGGAGAAAAAACCTTTACCAAAACACACAACAGGGCAAGGACGGTAGGAGCCAGGCTGACCCGCTGCGGTGGGCACACACGGGTCGCTGTGCGCAGGAGCCACTGGGCCAGCGGGAGACCCACCAGAGTACTAACGTGGCAACATGAGAAAAGTATGGATAGAACTCTGCTTCCTGTGGCTTTCAGCTCGGCGTGCCTGCTAGCCTTCCAGAAGAGAGGAACACGTAAGACTAAAAGTACGCAGAATGAACCGCAAGTGGCCTAATGCAGTCGATGTGCACAAGGTATTTTGGAGACTATAAAAAGGAACTGAATGTTTTTCAAAGTTTAGCTTGCCATGAAACAGGAGAAAACTCAGATATTTTCCCTAAAGTTACGGAAACCCCTGCACAATTAACAAAGGTGACAAATCAAAGTGACACCTCGAGACCACTACTATCTTTCCATCATGACTTAAAGCAGCTTACCTCTAATATTGCATTAAAATGTTCCGCCATAGAGTAGGACATGAATTGAAGGGTTAAATAAAGTCATTTTCAAAACAAAAACCAACCTACCATTATGTGTTCAAGTAGAGAGTCTATTGCGACTATGTTATCAAAATATGTCCTGAAAAAAAGGAACAGAAAACGGTTAAGTAATCTAAATAGGAGCATAGAACATACGAAACGTTGCATTCATTTCCCAGTTCTGTCTACACTTAAGCAACAAACATAAAGATACATGTTGTTTGATTTTTGTCCTTTTGTGGAGACCAATAACAACTTACTTTAGAGATAAATGAAACTTTATCGTTAACGTTGGTATGAAGTACCTAATTTCAGAGAGTAATTATTGTATTGGTAAGTGCCTATTTTGAGAGCAAGTTCGTAGCATGTGAAGGGATAAAATTGCTCACCGTATTTAATATTTTAATGAATAAATTTGATCTGAAATAAAAGTATTTAAATTTGCTTAATCTCATTACTGTAGTTAAAATGTAAATTAACACCCAAAACCTGGAAAGTTAAAACACGGTTGCATGTACCGAGAAAGCCGTGTAATTCACTGGAGAAGAAATACCGGAACACGAGAAATAAGCCTGACCTGCCAACTCGACACACGCAAACTTTACACAAGTAACTTGTACTCGTTATTACAAACCACAAGTCAATACTTAGGAGGTGTATGGCACCGACACTCAAATGTCACCTGACCAACGAGGCATGAGCAGGCACGTATTCTAGGGGGAAAGTTGATGTCGGATCGCCTGGTCCCTGTGAACTTCGCACGTACCCAGAGTCGGGATAACTGAAGTGCAGCGAACAGTGCCTTTCGTGTAAAAGACAAACTACCCAGTCTGGAGCCACTGTGATGTAGCCCGGGCCTCAGCGCCCTGTGCACTGGTAACAGAGAGCACCGCAGGAAGAGGGTGAGTCCACGGGTGTCCCCGAGGGAGGAGGCCCGCGGGGACTGACTCGAGCTGCGGAAGCCGCGCGGGGTAGTCAACCACAGCAGCAAAGGAAGGCACACGGCTTCCCTTCCCGTGTGCCTGGGCGGTAGAGTCATGTGTCCCAGAGGTACTGTTTAATTCTGTCCGGGGACCCAGCCCCCCACCCCGGGGATCAAAGGAAGGCACCCTCACTCCCACGCTTCTCTCATTTCGTATTTCAGAAGCTGCACGTAGCACAAAGCCGCAGCTTCAGACTACTCGGGGCTGGGCTCACAGCGCTCCTGGGCGAGGAGGGTGCTCAGTGCTGCCACAGCGGCCCGTGAGGGAGAACGCGGTCATGGCCGCTGCCCGTGGCCGTGGCGGAGCAGGAAGGCGCAGATCCTGAGACCACGCCGTGGGAACAGGGCCCCCAGGGTAGCCGACGCGGCAGTGAGCATCTCCACCTGCTCCCCAGCCCCAGCAAGCTCCTCCAGGTCAGACTTCGGGGGGCCAGGCCATTTTCCCTACGGTTATACTTGGGCTCCCATACATGGGAGAGTTGAAATAACAATACTGCTGATACGGGAGCATCTGGGAGTCTCTGTTCGTAAGCGTCTGACTCTTGGTTTCGACTCAGGTCATGATCTCATAGTCCGTGAGTTCCAGCCCCACGTTGGGCTCTGTGCTGATGGCGCAGAGCCTGCCTGGGATTCTCTGTCTCTGTCTCTCTCTGTCCCTCCCCTGCTCACTTTCTCTCTCAAAATAAATAAATAAATGTAAAAAAATATATTGCTAATATGGTTTAATTTACTGGCATTTTTAGAAAATGCCAGAGAGGACTTTGGGAAAATAATAAACTAGAACATTTCCTCTTCTACTGTTCTCAGTTTTCTCCTGCAGAAACAGAAATACTTAGTGTCTTTAACATGCTCTAGCGAGTCTAATTAGAAAACACACACCAAATTGCAAACTGGCGTTACTGCATACACGTCCGCAGTCCCGCACTTGAACGTGGACGAGAAAGTAACTTCATGGTCCACGACGTGAGCCCTCCTTCCCCAACGGCTGACTGCAGGCACACGGGACCTACTGCCGCCAGGCTTGCTCGTGATGTAAGCCGCTGGTCCAGAAGCGCTACCTCGCCCCTAGACATGAGCACTTACTTCGATACGTCAAGTAGGAAGTCATTCAACTCCGTCTGCTTGGCCAGGCCTCTGCACACCTGCCAAATAAAACAATGGCTATTACCTGTAAGAGGCTTCCACTTATGAAGAAAAAATTCCAGAATACAATTTACTTTATTTTAAAAGACACAACACAATCACTTTTGATAAAGTAGTAATACTATCAATAGCAAGTCGTATTGATTGAAGGCTTACATGTGCTGTGCTCTGTTTTACGCACTTTATGTTTATTATCTCACTTAATCACCACAAAACACTGTGGACTGGGGGTTGACTTTCGTAACTGAAGCAAAAGTTCAGAACCACGTTCCGCTCCACAGTTGCTGGGGGAGGGGTCCAGCATTCGACCCAGCAGGCTACCCCCACGGCCCTTTAAAACCACTTTCTGCTTTACAAAACTACACATGGGCACACATTCCACTTATGTGTGAGCCGGTCAGATCCGAGAGGTCCGCGCTCCTCACACTACGTTATTCTACAACTCTATGCTGTTTCTCCCCCCAGCCCACGATCTGAGTTTGCTGAAGGGGATTTTAAAACAACAAAACAACAACAAAGAGAAGCGGAAGAAACAAGGGGAGAATGATATTGCTGTTGTGTCCCCGAACTCTCAAGTTCACTTACGCGGAAACTCAGTAAAGCCTGTGATCTTTCAAATTAGAGCATATCTTCAAGAGAAGCAGGTACTGGAAATTCGCTATGAAAGTTTTCATACAGCGTTTAGTTCCGAGGAGGCTTTAATTTAGGAAATGGGAGTCACAACAGTGACAGTGCTACTGCCGGCAGCCGCTTCCGGCGGAAAACAAAAACTAACAGCGCATGGCGTTTCGCATAGATGGTTTATAATTGTACATAAATATACGGGGGTAACTGCAAGACTTTTAAGGTAATTGCAAGGCATTTAAGGAAATAAGTAAATATAAGTGAGCAGACACATTTGAGAAATAACGGAATACCTAATACCCAAAACTAACACATCAGGGTTGCTAGGAAGCTCCAGCCGACCCCAGGGCTGCACGGGGGCCCCAGGAAAATACCCCGAAGACACACCTGCACCTGATGTATTGCAACTGAAGCCCAGGCAAGGTTTGCTGTCGCGACCTGAAAACAAGGATGAGACACGTTTCCATCAGTCACATGCACACACCCCAGCCCGGGGCTCTAGCATCGACTTCTATGAACAATTTTCTGAGGCCACAGAGTATTTGAATATTTTGCCAAACACAGAGAATCAAATATGTATAAGATTTCTCTCTTATATTTCCTGCTCCTTTATAATGGAGTCCAATGTTCTCTCAATCCTCTTAATTTTGGATAAAAAGTAAGATAACTAAGAGAGCTCTCCTCCACTGATTTTCATATAAAGTGGCAACTTTCCAGTTTAACAAAAATACTATTGAAATGGCCTCAGTGACGACTACGAAATGATGAAGTAGCTTCAAGATTTTACGGCGAAGTTCTCCGATTCCTAGCTCTCCCATTTCTTTCCTGTGCCTTCACTTCCCGAACATTTTGTGGGTGCCTGGTGTGTGCCAGGCCCTCCTCTGGAAGCTGAGACACAGCCATCAGCAGCGACACCACAGCGGCTCACAGGGGGCTGTGGGAGGGACAGACGTGAGGAAGAAACTCAGTGAGGCGCACGCGCACCAGCTGCTGACCGGGGGGCCAGAGGGGAGAGGAGGTAGAGCCGAGGGAGAGGAAGCACCGGAGGGGCCCCCAAGTCCAGCGCATGCTCAGCGAAGGCCCCTCTGTGGGAGGGCACCACGTGGACACTGCGGAAGGAGCTGGCTGGGTGGGACAATGAGGGACAGCAGGTGCACGGGCTCCGAGCGGGAGCGGGTCAGCCGTGCTCAAGGGTCCAGTGTGGCTCGGGGCAGGGGGAGCAGGGGACGGTCATCCAAGGCCCCCGAGGGACGTGCGCATATGTACACTGGGAGAGACAAGACACTCCCCGGAGGAACTGGACTCAGGATTAATGAGCCGATTCTGATTCAGGGGACAGTTCCTGGAACCCACTGTTTTCCAAACGTGTTTGATGCTGGAACCTCTATTCAGGATCCGCTCTAGAAAGAGGCCACTTTTAAGAAAACATAAAAGACAACTGGAAGGTGAAAACTCTGCAAAGTCATCTACTATATTTAATTCACAACGTGCTGTACTTCAGTTTGTATTGTCAGACTGGATTCCTACTAAAATAAATGACTACATCTCTTTTTTTTTCATGTTTTTTATTTTTGAGAGAGAGCGTGGGCGCACATGCACATGATCTCAAGTGGGTGAGGGGCGGGGGGGGGGGGGGCAGGGGACAGAGAGTCCCAAGAAGGCTCTGAGCTGTCAGCACAGAGCCCAAATGTGGGGCTTGAACTCATGAACAATGAGATCATGACCCGAGTCCAAGTTGGACACTTAGCCAACTCTGCCCCCCAGGCACCCGTAAAGCGCTGTATGTCTAATTTAATTAGTTTTCCCTCTAAATAAGCACAAAACAAAAATCAAAGTTATTAGAAACCATCAAAACACTGTTAAGCAAATCATGGTTTTAATTATTCACTCATTTACTAACTGACCGACACCAGTGACGCGCCGTCCCGGGCGGCCTCACCTCCTGGTGGCTCAGGCAGAAGGCTTCCTTGCCCCAGTGCCGGTACAGCTCAAGGATGCCAATCAGATCGCCGATTGCAGTGACAATAGGTAAGCAGAGCACAGACTGTATGCGAGTCCCTGACTCTAGACCGGTACCTCTTGGAAATCGTTCATCCTGGAAAATGAAAGGAAAAAAGGTGCAGATTCAGTAGAAGAGATGGAATCATTAAGTTATGACTCTTATTTGTCAGAAATTGCCTCATACTTGTAATGAAAAACAGTCCCTTTAAAAGGAACATCAAATGCCAATGGAAAGTATGAACTATATTTAAGCAAATGCTGATCTTAGGGGGCACATGCCCCCCGATGGTTAGGGCAGCGCCACCAACGACAGCCAAACGACAGAAAAGAGCCCAAAATTCATTGACTCATAAATGGATAACGAAGACGTGGTATACAGACAGTGGAATATTACTCAACCATCAACAAGAATGGAATCCTCCCATGTGCAATGACGTGGATGGAGCCAGAGTGTATTATGTTAAGCGCAACAAGTCAGAGACAAATACCATATGATTTCACTCGTATGTGGAATTTAAGAAACAAAACTGATGAATATATGGGAAGGGAAAAAAAGAGGAAGGCACTGTATTTAGGAGACTCTTGAAGACAGAGAAAAAGTGAGATTGATGGAGTGGAGGCGGGGGGATGGCTAAATGGGTGACGGGAATTAAGGAAGGCACTTATTGTGATGAGCACCAGGTGTTATATGTAAGTGAAGAATCACTAATTCTACTTCTGGAACCAGAATTACACTGTATGTTAACTAACGAGAATTTAAATACAAATTTGGGGAAAAAAACAAGGAAATGTTTATCTTCAGCAACATGGCACCTAAATACAGATACTGCTTTAATGTTTCTTTATCCCTGTGGACAATTTAGTTAATTAATGAACGTACATTAACGTCATGCTGTAACAGAAGTAATTATGCTGGCTAACATGCATTTATGCGTCCCTTTCTATGGGCCATAAACCTTCCTGGGCTTTTACCAGCATAAAGTCACAAGGGAAAATTACTCCACATGTAACTACCACAAGAAGGAAAGTATATATAAAAATGGCTCCTTTTCTTTTTTTAGGTTAGAATAATCTCAAAGTGTATGGTATTATTTTAAATTTTTTTTATGTTTTATTTATTTTTGAGAGAGACAGAGACAGAGTGAGAGCGAGGGAGGGGCAGGGAGAGGGAGAGGGAGAGACAGAATCCGAGGCAGCCTCCAGGCTCCAGGCTGTCAGCACAGAGCCCGATGTGGGGCTTGAACACACAAACTGAGATCATGACCTGAGCAGACGTCAGACGCTTAAACAACTGAGCCACACAGGCGCCCCAAATAATGTCAAAGTGTATGTTAATGATGGTCAGTCTGATTGAACCTCAAAGGCCCATATTAAGTATTCAAATTATCTAATAATTATCAATTATCTATAAAAAATGAAATTGGTTCCTTGACTTTAATAACTTTCTAGCATAACAATCACTCAAAGGAATATAGGGAAGTCAAATGAATTAATATCAGAACACTAATACTACGTCTTCTCCGGAACGCTGCCACCACCGTGAGAACGTTCCAGGCCGACCTCACATGGGGGGAAGGTTGGGAGTGGGGGGAGTGATGAACACAGGGAACTGAGGCCATCTGAGGCCAGCCAGCGCCTCAGTGACGGCCAGGTGGTGTCGGATGCGTAAACCAAGCCCGGCTGAATGTGGCCCGGGGCTCAGGAGTGACCAGCAGTTGTTGGGCGGCACCGCTGACACCTGGGACAGCACGGCCTCGACCTCGGCTGACTCACTCATGTCCGTCTTGCGAGACAGAGACCACGAAACAGTGACCATCTGGGGCGCGAGGCGGGGCAGGCGGTCACGTCTGAGCCTCGGTCTCGGCTCAGGCTGTGATCTCACGGTTCATAGGATGGAGCCCTGCGTCTGATCGAAAGGGGCCTCCCTGGGATTCATTCTCTCTCTGTCTCCCTCTCTCTGTCCATTCCTTGCTTGTGATCGCTCTCTCTCAAAATAAATTACTAAACTTAAAAAAACTACAGTAATCATTTAGTTTACATGAACATAAACATACAATTTATGGCTAACTGTACTGGCATGCATCAAAGTAAGAGCTGTTTTAAATAGCTCTCCGTGGGTATTAGAAGATACGATTTTCTGAGGACAAAAGTTCATTTACATACAAATTCATTTATTGATCTGTCTTGCTCTAATGCTTTTACAAAACGGCTTGAATCATAACATTGAAATGATTCGCCATCTTTATGAAAGAAATACTTTAGGTGACAAGTGACGCAAAGAGTAGAAAGCCATTTACCCCCAGGACGTCTTCCACGAGCAACGTTTTTCTGGATTTGGCCACATAGGCAGAGATGGTGGTGCCCTGGGCGATGGGCCCGGCGGGGATGAGCCGGGGTTGCCCTTCCTTGATTCCAGGTGGGGTGAACACACACAGACTCTAGAAGAAGGAAAGAAGGTGGTTTTTGGATGCCGTGGACCTCCCCGGACTTCGGCACTACAGACAGACTCCGAGGTATTACTTATCAGTCACGAAGCCTCTGGGAGCCAACGAAAACGAGGAAGACGCTTTGCAATGATGAAAATGGGGCGTCGGAGGGGAAATTCTCTCCGGTATTCCCAACGGGACACAAAACACGGGCTTGATACAGGACTGAAACCAATGTCCAGGCACAGAAAAACTCGCATCATAGCCTCTTATCCTGATATAGGGGAAATAATAAAATGTAAAGTAAGTGGTCCTTGGGGTCAAGGTACTGTCAGACAGAGACCATCGGGTCCAGCCTCCCCCAGAGGCTGGCACATGGCTCTGCAGACAGGCTCAGTGACTACAGGTCAAGTTCAAAACAGAATTTCTTTTCTTTTTTGTGACTCAATCGTTCCATTCCTTACACTGGCCTGACTATAAAATTACAGATTCAAAATACTCTTGATATCAAAACACTTGGCTCTTCTCTGTGCAAATAATTATGAACACATCCAGGTGCATCTTTTCCTTTCAAATGACCAGGTGGGAAGGTGACGTTCTGAAGCAATTTTAAAATAAACATATTTTTTAAAGATATGATCAGTTATTTTTACTAGATCCAATACTTTGAATAAATTTCTACTAAATAAGAATTGCCAATCAAAACAAATCACCGAGATATTGGGGGCAATATTTTGACATAACTATAATATGATTATCTACTCAATTTGAACAGTATTAAGGGTCAGGTGAATTCTGCCACGCTGTACTTTTATCTTAAACTGGACTGCTGTAGGTTAAAGCTTGAAGGCCTCGGAGGCAGTAAGATTAGACAATCCTACTAAGCTGTACATGTTCCTATCAGTACTTACTAAGCAAATTCTAGGTGAAGACACTGAGTTGGATATAATTAGACACTTATGAGACAAGGGGTCTTCAAGGCCGTGTCATGTCAGAGAACACTTCCTCCCTGTAAAATCTTACTTACACTCACGGGAGAGTAAACCTCTAACCGGAGCGCCTTCCGTCAGCCGGGAGCAGGGAGGAGGGAAGGAAGGCAGAGCGCAGGCACACCGCAGCTGCTTTAAATAAATCCTTACTTACAGATTAGAAGAGAAGTTCAAAATATTTTTATTCACACCTACAGCTATGCCTGAGGAGTATCTGCTACTAAGTACGATGCCTATGAAAAATATTTTTTAAATGATCCTTTTGAAGAGATTAAGTTTAAAATGCTTATTACAAGTCATATGCTTTAAAACAGTTTTTAAAATTTAATAAAATTTATCATATAAGATGGCAAATGACAACTTCATCGTATTTTTAAAGAGGCTAGACTTCAGTGTCGCTAATTTTAAAGTTACTATAATTCTATTAACCACCAATATGCAGCTGGCATGGACGAAGTAAGGCTGATCAGATTTAGTTTCTACCATTACCACAGTCCACACCAGTGTGCCACCGTCTCTTACGATTGAGACAAGAGTAGAAAAATTATTCAAGAACAGGAAGACGGGATAATTGCAAGAAAACACGGTAAAGGATGTGGTATATTTAGCCGGAAGAAAAGTCAGAGTTAATAATGAACTTCCCAACTATGAGAAAGTTAATCCTAGGAAGGACACTGAGAAACGTTCTCTTCCTTTACCAAAGACAGAAGGCAGGAAATGAACTTGAATTGAACTGAGGGGCTTGCAGAGCTCCGGCCGAACTTCCGGTGACTGTGACCATGACAGAAGGCAGACTCTGGAGCAAGCTAACAGCTCTGGCTTTGGGTTTTTTTTTTTTTAATAGTTTATTGTCAAATTGGTTTCCATAATACACCCAGCGCTTTTCCCACACGTGCCC